>CALYLW010000212.1:995000-1035000 GCA_944989445.1 Ampullaceana balthica
AGTTAAAAGACAACTTCTATGAGGCTCTAGACTCCGCAGTAGCTAATTTTCCCACACACGGTGACTTCAATGCCAGGGTAGGTGCAGATCACAAAGCCTGGTCCACCAGCATTGGCTTACATGGCATTGGTAAAATTAATAACAACGGCCAGTGACTGCTCGAGCTATGCAGTACTCACAATATGTCCTGGCCAGCGTGCTCCAAACACGCAGTTACCACAGGGCCGACTGTGACACAGACCACTCTTTGGTCGCAAGTAGAATCAAATTAATACCAAAGAAATTGTGTCACTTTAAGAGCAAGGGTAAAACTCGCATCAACACGCAGAATATCAACTGCCCTGAGATAAGGGATTAGCTTAACACCAAGCTTGTGCAAGGCCAACACCTCGCAGAAAGCAATCCCTAATCATCATGATGCTATAGGGACAGAACGAATCGAAGCGAATTGGCTCCATCTTTAACACACTATTTACAACACCTCTCTAGCCGTCCTCGGGAAGAAGGAAAGAAAAAATGCAGATTGGTTTGAGGCCCACTGGGTTACAATGAATCCCGTGACGGAGACAAAACGAAAAGCTCTATTGGCCTACAAAGCTTTTCCAGGACCTGACGCCATGCAATGTCTCAGTAATGCAAGAAACACAGCCCGAAAGACTGCACGTTTTTGCGCTAACACTTATAGGGTAGAACAATGCAAAAGCATTCAATCTGCTGCTGATCAGGGAGATATTTAAAAAATGTACGAAGGCATAAAAAGGAAACTGGGCACACAACATCAAAGTCAGCTCCAATCAAGACAAAATCAGGTGAGATGATCACAGAACGAGACAAGCAGATGCGGCGCTGAAATGAGCACTATATAGAACTCTATGCGACATATAATGTATTATCTGACTCTGCAATAGAAAGAATTCCAGATCTACCGGTTTTAGATCAGCTTGACGCTCCACCGTCACCAAAGGAGATTAGTAGGGCTATCGATTCTCTGAGCAATGGGAAGGCCCCAGGCAACGATGGCATTCCTGCAGAAGTCCTTAAGCTCGGCCAGCCAGCACTACTGAAGCCTCTGCACGAACTCATATGTGATTGCTGGGAACACGGTGTCACATCCCACAGGATATACGTGACGCCAAAATAGTCACGCTTTATACAAACAAAGGTGATCGCAGCGATTGCAAATACTATCGTGGCATCTCCTTACTGAGTATTGTGGGAAAAGCTTTTGCCAGAGTGATCCTTGCACGCCTGCAAATTCTGGCACATAATGTCTATCCAGAATCACAATGTGGTTTTTGGGCAGGCCGGTCAACCATGGACATGATCTTCTCACTCCGTCAGATACAAGAGAAATGTCGGGAGCAACAGAAAGCCCTCTTCGTTGCCTTCATAGATCTAACAAAAGCATTTGACCTGGTCAGCTACGTATATTGGAAAAAATAGGATGTCCACTGCGGCTTCTCTCAATCATCGAGTCCTTCCACACCAATATGCACAGCACAGTGCTCTTCGATGGTGCCACCTCAGAACCCTTCCCAGCTTGTAGCGGAGTCAAACAGGACTGTGTACTGGCTCAGCCACACTCGGGATCTTTTTCTCGATGCTAATGCGTCATGCTTTCGAGGACTGCTTCGATGGTGTAAACATCCATACCAGGACGGATGGAAATCTATACAACATGAGCCGTCTCCGTGCAAAGATAAAAGTGGAAAATATTTTAACTAGAGAGTTGCTCTTCGCGGATGAAAAAGCCATTACCTCACATTCAGAGATAGGTCTCCAACTTTTGGTCAATAAATTCTCAGAGGCATGCAAGGATTTTGGTCTAACGATAAGCCTAAAAAAGACCAACATTATGAGACAAGGAACAGACTGCTTCCCAGCAATCTCCATTGAGGGAAACACCATGGATGTCGTCGATGATTTTACCTTCCTTTGCAGTAACATCACAACCACACTATACCTGGAAAAGGACATTGAAACCAGGCAAGGCTGCATCATTAATGGCTAGACTGAATCAAAGAGTGTGGAACAATGCACAGCTCACTGATCGGACGAAAATCACTGTGTACCAGGTCTGTGTGCTCATCACACTCCTCTATGGCAGCGAGTGCTGGACGACGACGACCTATGCAATACAAACAAAGCAACTCAACAGCTTCAACTTACGATGCTTGCGCAGGATTCTGCACATCAAGTGGCAGGACAAGGTCACGAATGTCGAGGTACTCAGAAGGAGTCATATTCTGAGCATGCATTAAATCATGAGTGAGAGGCGCCTGTGATGGTTGGGAGATGTCCGCAGGATGAACTCGAAGCGCATTCCAAGAGCCTTGCTTTACGACGAGTTGGCAACTGGTATGCGGAAGAGAGGATGCCCCTGCTTGCGCTTCAAGGATGTCTGCAAAAAAGACATGACTCTGGAACAGATTGACCATAAAACCTGGGAGACCATTGCGGAGGAGCGCACCTCCTGGCGGGCAAAAGTGTGCGAGGGCATTCAAGCTTCCCTTACAGCCAGGAGCAAGGAGAAAAGGGCCAGGAGAAAGGGGAAGGGGGATAGAGGAGCAGGAGGAAACGCCATCATCCCATGAGGATGGACGGATGCCATAGAGTCATATTATTTATTTTTTAAAGGGTTTTTTAAAAATATTCTAGAATACTGTAATTTTATCTTGGCAAGATCTCTATTATTTTGTTGCCATTTTATTGGGACACATTTTAATGCATTACCCCCACTATTTTTTCAACTTTGAATACACAATAATTAGAGCTGCGGAAATTAATGATTAATTTCTCGATGATTAATCATTAAAAATTGTTAGCGGTTAAATTATTTTTAACGATTAATCGACCCATCACTGACAAATAATTGGAAGTAAAAGAGTATTAAAAAATAATAAAAAAATAGTGGCCAATGAATAATAAATTTCTTGCTTTAAACTATTGGCTGACGGGAATTTTCAAAATATTAATAAAGATTGCCTACCATGGTTCTAACACTTTGCCTACTTATCAAACCAAATGAAACGCATATTAAGCTAATGGCAGTAATGGATAATGGAGTATTATACTTACACAGAAAATGACGACAGCTCTTCTGATGAATTACTGCGTTACAAAATGGAGATAAAAGTTCCTGAATCCATTATCATTAATCCACTACAATGGTGGAAACTTAATGAACACCGATATCCGATAATGTCATTCCTTGCCAAGATCGTTTAGTGCTTATCAGTTACCTCATTTCCATGTGAATGTTTGTTCAGCTCACTGGTTATATTGTCAATTAGACCAGCTCATCACGTGAACCAAATAATGTCAACACATTTGCCTTTTTGCGTAGTTGGAAATCTTAGTAGAGTATGCATCACATGGGGTAAAGGAATTTTACAAAAAATAGGATACCCTTAAGCAAGTGAGCTATGTCTTCCCATTAAAGTAAGGTATTTCATAGGGAAAAGGGGTTTACTTCATGAATGTGATCCCATTACACATAATTGGGTATTTAATCTAAAAAAACAACATGGAATCATATGGGGAAAAGGATTTCCCCTAGAACGGGATCCCATTATTCAATGGGATTGTAATGGGTGGGGTACAAAATTGGATCCCTATTGCGGACCCGGAATAAACCGGGTCTATCGTTTGGTACATTTTAAAAGAAACAATTTTGTTTGTTGAAAAATTTATTTCTGTGCTGTTTGTAAGTCACACAGAATCAAAATCCTTAAAATATAAAAGTAGACTAGAACTTTATTCGAAACCCTTTTAAAAGAAGTAGACTAGAAGTTTTTAAAGATTTCTATACAAAATAAATAAATTATTACTCCTTAGCTTTAACCTTTCACTTTACATTTTACTTTTGTTTTTCCTTTTAACAGGGATATATTTAAGTACATTTTATTTAAACTTACCAGGAATCAAGTGATTGTGTTCTGTTGTTTTTTTTTAAAAATAATAAAGATTTTACTAAACACAAACATAAACAAAAATAAATATTTAGAAAAATAAAAACCCTCTATAATTGATATATTTCAGAATGTTTACATAGTAAAATAATGATAGCTGGCTTTCAAATTTTTTTTAATGTAATACACATTTTTTTTAAAAAGGTGATCATATTATTTTTTAAATGCTGTTGATGATTAATAGTGATGATAATAATAAAATGTATAAATATTGAGAGGAAAAGCAAAGGAAAATATTAGGGCTGCGGAAATGAACGATTAATTTCTAGATTAATCGTTAACATGTTTGATCGATTAAAATTATTTTAATCGATAAAAATTCGACTAAAATTAAAGATAATATTGATAATATTTTTATTTTTTTATATTATGAAATAATTAATTATTCATAATTAATAATAATTTATATATATTTTTTACGTACAAACTTATCCCGCGTAATATTATAATTTATTTTATTACTCTATGTGGACCTGCAGACGTAAACTAAAAAAGGGTTGACAGCAACAGCGCAGTTAAATTTAAACATATAACTAGAAAGTTGAGCGAAAATGTTGTTTTTAAGCTAACTGCGGATAGCAAAGTCGAAGATGGTGAAAAAGTTTACTGTGTTCACTGCCATAAACTATTGTCTTTTAAAGAATCAAATACATCGCTGAAGTACCACCTTCAACACAAACATCCGATCAAGTATCAACACATTGTCATAAAATTTAGTTCAAAATATTCTTAATTTTCAAAGTCCGTGAGAAATGATCAGTTTAATGAAGTCATAAATTTCTATTTTTGGCTTTAATAGAAATTATCGAATAATTAATCGATATTTTTTTCAAAAGTTAACGATTAAATTTAAATTAATCGATAACAGCCATATAATATATATTAGATTTGAATTTGATAAAAAAATTAAATAAATTAAATTTTAAAAAAAAACAATTTTAAGTTTTGATTTTGCAGATGATGTGGCCTCTAATTCAACATCAGAAGACAAAGCTTTGACTGACCATAATGATGAAACCTGCTTCATACCAGGAAATCAGTTTGTTTCAATCAATTTAAGAGAACCAGTTCTGTTTACTTGGCTACTGGTTTTGTTTAAGAAGGAAAGTAAGCAACATTTTGTCGGTGTACTCGTTGTTGGAAAAAAAAGGTCAATATCCATGAATATAAAAAAAAATATACTAGTCATTAAAATGCGTATAATAACTTTAAAAAAAATAATATGAATTGTCAAATTTGAGAATGTAAGTTTTAAAATATTTTTAATGCAATTTTGACCCATAATGGTTCGATTTCTTTATAAAATTCCTAATCAGCAAATATAATGTGTCAGAATATTGACACACTGTCAATATACTACACAAGACCATTAGTATTCTATCAACTGTAGGATTGCACATGATAAAAAAATGTTTTTTCAACCTTATTTATATTAATTTTTCAATAATGTTATTGAGTTAAATGTTTCAGCTTAGTAAATTTGACAACTAAATTTTTATTTCAGCAAATCTTTGTTTGAAATAATAATCATGCACAATGTTTTTAAGGTGAGGTAACAAACTTGACCCTTCACTTTAAATCTACAATCGGTGACGAAATCAATACATGTGAAAAGCAGAGAAACATTGAAAATATTAAAGGCAAAATAGAAATCTACTGCAGTAATGTTGTTGTTGTAGAGTCTGTAACATTGAAATGGGAAGGTAATGGATCAATTTGTTCTCTGAACATCAATGGCGGTAAGTGTAAATATATATTTTTTATATATTAAAATAAAACCAACATGTAATGCACTTGAAAACATATTCAGAAGAGCAAATTGTGATAAGAGAAACTTAAAGCAGGTACTAGTAATTGCTAAAGCATAACTTTTTGTGCGTACTTAAAAAAGAAATGCATTTAATTTAATAATTTAACACTCACACAAATTAATTTCAAAGCACTCAATATTTCAGCAAAATGAAAAATAAAGTGTGTGCCTTTTTTGCTTCCATTGCATTTAGAAATATCATAAAATGATATATATATATATATATATATATATATATATATATATATATATATATATAATAAGCACCAGTGACTGGAAATGCACAGCAGAAGACAGGTCTACGTGGCGCACAGTTGTCAAAGAGGGCGCCTTAGTAGCCGAGGAATAAAGGATGGAGGAGGCTACAGACAGAAGAGCTATGAGAAAGGACAAAACAATTGGAAGCACTGAACTCGTGTGCAAAATTTGTGGAAAAAAACTGTCACTCAAGGATAGGACTGCTCAGCCACACGAGGGAATGCAACTCAACCCAACGGTGATGCACCACCGTCTCTAGAGATAGAAGGATGTTGATGATATATATATATATATATATATATATATATATATATACTAGGTTGCGCTGGGATGACATGGCGCCTGCGGTGCCCACTTTTTTCAAAAGCCCAACTAACTTATCCTTGTTTGATAAATACGAAATATTAAACTTCCGGAAATGTACACAAAGTGTTTTATAATTATAAAACATATTAGATCTATACTCTTTTCACATCTTTCCCTGTTCCAACATTAAATTATAAGCTAAAACAATGACGTCATGTAATATTTTGTACGGCGTGAAACACCACACGATTTTTTAACTGCTATGGACTGTTGTACTATATTAAAATATAAGCTCAAACAATGGCGTCATATAATATATTTTTAACAGCGATAAACACCACACGATTTTGTAACTGCTATGGACTGTTGTACTATGTTCCTAAGCGTTCCACATTCAGTGAGTGACTTGGGCTATTATATTATATAATATAAAGCTCAGTTGTTTTTTGTATGTTTGCATGTTTGTATGTTTCACTTTTCGACTTTCTGTTAGACAGCCACGGAAAAACCAAATGATGGACGTGGGACTAAATTTTGCAGGACGGTTCCTTTTACCCTGAAGGTGGTTTTAAGTTAGTTTTTGTAATTGTCCCTTTTGCCCGAATGCCGTAAATTAAATAATCAGAAAATGCAGAGACAAAGAATAAAAAATTACTTTTAGTTACTTTTGGTGATGGTTTTTTCCCCAATACTTTATTTTCAGCGGTGAGCATTCAAAAAATATTATAATGTCTAATTACGGTGCGCACATTTTCGTGTACGCTTCATACTTTGAGCTGTGTAGTACAAAGAATTGTCATTTTCTTTACTGTTACTTTTTATATATTAGATAGACACGTAAACATATTTAATTACAACTGCCACTCGATGCATTAGATTTAATTGTTTACACGTTTAAATTTAATTGCGAATTTGTTTAAATTATTTTCTATTCCATAACTCGACATTTAATAAAAACCTAATTATGTAATAATTGTGTCAGTATTTTTTTCAAGGCTTCATTTTTAGCGGTTCGAGTTCTAAAATCTTTTATCGCCTGATTAATGTGAGCACATTTTCGTGTATGCATTTTAAATTTAGCTGTGTCCTATTAATATAACATTTATATTTTGTATTTCTCTTACATAAGCTATTGTGTTTTACATAACCTATACACTTATACTAATTAAATTTAGGCTACCGGACCTATTAACATAAGTAGATGAAACTAAATAAAGTGATCCTGAAAACGCTTAATTATTTTGTATTGCGAATTGAATATGTTATGTTCATTCCTTTGATGATGGATTAACATAGGCCATTTTTAAAATCAATTATTGTCATGGTTTCACATGCTTTTTTAACATAAAATTTAATTGTTTTGTTTGTTGTTTTTTTTAAAATTAGGAATATAGCAAAAATCTTTATTTATCTTTATTATCTGTATCTCATAGACGCTGTTGCAAATATTGTATTAATTACAAGTGTGTTACGATGCAGTGTCGTAAATATATAAGAGCTTTTTTTAGTGACGACAGTGGCAGAGATCTTTTGGGAAAATGACAACAAAGCAGTGGCCTTTTTTAATGGATACAAACACACAAATCAACTGATATATATATATATATATATATATTTATATATTACATATGTGTTTTAATTATTTTATTTCAATTATTTTCACGATGCATTGTATTAATATTTTACATGCGATGAATAAAATTAGGGATTTTTAAAAATTTAATTCATAACTCGACATTTAATTAAAAACCATAGATGTAGCGAGTTTATTTTATGTTGAAAGTGATGGCCTATGTCAAATAAACTTACACTTTAAAACAGTTTACTTAAGCTTTATATACACTATATATTATAAACTTTCGCTACCGAACGTATTAACAAAAGTTGACTAAATTTAATGAAGTGATCCTGAAAACGATTAATTAATATGAAATGCTAATTGAATATTTTTATGTTCATTCCTTTGTATTCAGAATAGCATAGGCCATTTCTAAAATTGCCTTTTAATCATTTTTAAGATGCGCTTATTAACAGACGGTTGAATCTTTTTTTCATTTTTTATTTTATTTTTCAGATGTAAAATCGGGTGTGTGTGTGTGCATTGAATATAATTTACAAAATATGATGCCTTATCCGAAATAGGGAACACAAAAAAAAAGATTCCTTTTTGAAATTATACACATTGCACATAAAACGTAAATATAAATCGTAAAATATAGAGACATAAAAAATGTTAAATATTATTTCCCTTTTAAACAATTATGAATACTTCAAAAGGAGGAGTTATTTTGGTCCAGTACATTTACTTTATAACAAGATTTTATTTTATGCGGCCAGCTTTCTATATTGTCTAAATATGGTGTGCACATTTTTTTATATCATTTTAATAAGACCGTTTTTAAAAAAAAAGTATTTTAGAAAGTACATTTATAACTTTTGTTTTTTGCGCTATAGTCACTTAGCTTTTGCCTTTTAAAGGGATGGTGCCACATGTTCTTTATCTCATAGACGTGGTTACAAATATTATATAACTTAAAATTGTGATACGATGCAGTTTCGTAATTATATATTACATTTTTGAGTGACGAGGGTGGTAGAGCTCTTTTGGAAAACCTATAAGTTATGTTAATTTTTTACAAGTGGGAATGAAATTGTAAATTTACTTATAATGGTCGACAAGAATCATTATTTAATAAATCATATCTTTTAAATAGTAAGGTTATGTTAAAAGGCACTTTCATTAAGTGAAAACAACTCATGCGGTAAAATGGCATATCTCTGTTTCTCATAAGACTTTAACTAAATAGATGAATCTGAAATTTAACTTGGCAAATAAAAATTGTAATAACCAGCAACTAATACTTGGTTAAAGGGCCAGCACACTCCCGCTACAAAGTGCGGGTATTTTTCTAGTATATATATATATATATATATATATATATATATATATATATATATATATATATATATATATATATATAGCCTTGTCATTAACGATTGTGCAACAATGTGCAGCTCACTGATAGGAAAAAATATCACCATGTACCAGACCTGCGTGCTCAGCACACTCCTTTATGGAAGCCAGTGCTGGATGACTTATGACAAGCAAATAAAGCTGCTTAACAGTTTCCACTCTGTAGGATACTACATATAAAGTTACAGGATAAATCACAAATAATGAGGTGCTCAGGAGGAGCCATATGTTGAGTATGCACTCCATCATGAATGAGAAGTGCCTACGATGTTTAGACCACATCAACAGGTGTGCATTTAAAAAGCTTTGATTTATGGTGAGCTGGCAGCTGCTCATCGGAAAAGAGGTCATCCCTGCCTGAGCTACAAGGACGTCTGCAAGAAAGACATTTTACTGGCAAACATCGACCATAAAACGGGGAAGATTACTGCTGAGCAATGAATGAGAGGGCACTCAAGCTGCAAAAGCCACTCTCTCAAGCTATGAGTAAAGAGAGAAGAGCCAGGAGAAAGATGGGGGGGGGGAAGAGGAGCAGGAGTCAACGCCAAAGTCCTGTGACGACGGATGGATGCAATATACATAATTTATATATATATTATATATATATATATATATATATATATATATATATATATATATATATATATTTATTTATTGATATATATATATATATTTATTTATATTTAGTACATGTTATGTTAGGAAATTCAATCCTATATTAAAAAATTAAGTAAATTTTTAAGAAACCAATTAATTATCAACATCATTTGAGTACAAGCTTATATTTGAATATGCGTTGTGTAATAGAGCAATTGTACTCTCAAAAATTTAAAAGGTATTATTAAAAATTAATGAAGTTATCATAAATGACTATAAATGTTATAGTTCATATTTATATCATTTTTTTAAAAAAAACTAGTTTCAATCATCCCTCCATGGAAAATTCATTTCTTTGTTTCATTTTTTAAAAATTATTATTTTTAAATTTTCATTTCTCAAAGGAATGGACCCAATATATATATATGTATATATATATATATGTATATATATATATATATATATATATATATATATATATATATATATATATATATATATATATATATATATGTGTGTGTGTGTTTGTGTGTGATTGTCCTTTATAGCTGACTAAACTATTCATCCGATTGTCATGTCGATTGACTGTTTTTTTTTCTCAATATAACTCGCATAGGGCGCCTGTACCCATAATGTCATTGTTTGCTAATATGAGCTATATAAAAATTAGTTTAGGCTCTAGCTACTGGGTAAAATTGATGGATCTGAACCAAAATTTGTATATAAAAATTTGAAAACCAATATTAAAACACTATAGGGCACTGAAGTCCTAATTGCCACTCGTTCGGGGCTGGGGCCCAAAAAACATTGTTGTTAAGCGTTTGGGTTTTATTCCCCATTCAATTATTAAAGATCTTGAACTATAATGATAAATGTATCTATTATTATCTATATTAAAATTAAAAGGTGTTTTGAACTTTATATCTTTCCCCGAATGGACCCTGGGGCCCTTAACGTCGTTTTTTGATTATATGAGCTATATAAAAATTAGTTTATGCGTTAGCTACTGAGCAAAACAATGGATCTTAACCAAACTTTGTATACAAAAACTTGGGAGCGCATATTAAAATACTTAAGTTCACTGAACTTCTAATGTAAATATCTTCGTGGCCGGGGGGCCCCAAATGTCTTTTTTTTTATATTTAAGATATATTTCCGATTCACTTTTTAACGATCTTGAGAAATATATCCATAATGAAACTGAATTAAAATGAACAGGTTTTTGAAATTGACATCTTGCACCGAATGGGCCCGGTGGCCCCTTAATGTCATTTTTCCATATACTAGCTATATAAAAAATAGTTTTAGCGTTAGATAATGAGAAAAAACTGGATTTTGACCAAACTTATTATAAAAAAACTTAAGTGCCTATATTAAATTACTATAGGGCACTGAACTCCTAATGTCCATTCCCACGAAGCTGGGGGCCCCAAAAGTTTTATTTTAATGAACAGTAATAATTGTATTCCCTATTCAATTTTACACGATATTGAGAAATATAGCATGAGTTCAATGGCAAAAAAAAAGTATCACTCATTTTGGGACCGGGGCTCTTAATATCGTTTCTTCTTTTAATTCTTCTTTTTAATTATTAATTTATTTTTCCGTTTGCTATGAAACTTGTTTTTTTTTGTGCACACTTCTGCAAAAGTTTCGGGCATAATTGTTTTTAAACATACTACTCATTGGTTTCTTTAAATTATTCATTTTAACTGAGATCGTTGCAATTCACGACGGTCTGTTAGTTTAAACGTAAACTTTTTCATAGAAATATTGTTAGTTCCATTCTTCCCAGCGTCATTTATGACATTTAGAAGGCTGATAAACAAATATTTATATGCACATTTGTATTTAATCTATATAGTTTATAATTATAGAAATATTTTCACCAGTTTTTCATTTTAAAATTAAAGACAGCTTTAGAATAATGTGTTTTTAATTCTACTTGTTTTTTTATTTAACTATCTTTTAACACAAAAGTAAGCTTCAATGGCGGGTTTTTATTATTAATTTTGTTTCTATTTTATTATTATTATTTTTTTTAATTTTCAATTTGACATAGACAGAGAAAAGTAATGTTCATTCCACTCAATTGTAAAGCACGAAAGTTTGTTTATGACTGTTCAGGGATGTGTATGATTTCATTTAATTTCAGGGCGAAGTTTTTCAACAATTAGCTCAATTTCAAGCCCAAACACGAATTTCATCAATAGGACAGTGAAAGCGCAATTAGCTGCTTTGACAAGCGAGAAGCCTCCTTTAAAAAATTGTTTACATTTAGAAATTGCTGGATTAAGCAACATCATATTGAAACTTCAAAAACCTCGTCATATTACTAAACTTGTTATGCACACAAGTAAGTTAATAAATTTTAAGTGTTGACTTTTATTTAAGAAAACATTTATTATCCCTTTAAGACTTTTAACACACAATGTAATGCAATGTTTAACACATATTTTAGATGTCTATTTGTATGGGGAAATTTAGGATGACATCAGATATTAAATTTCCAAATAGAAAAAGAGGATTAATGTGGCAGTTATATTTTTAATGATAGAAAATTCAGGCTGTAAAATGGTAAAACAGACAATTTTTTGATCCAATGGGGTGCTCAAGGATCTGTGATTTGGATCAAGTCTTATTATTAGACTATGGTCATTAATATACATAATTTTTTTTTAATAACACAAACTTTTTTTTTAAATAGCAAGTTGAACTATTATTCAGTGTTGTTGATTTTATTATAAAGGCTTAATTAATGTTATAATTTTTATTTTTATATAAAAGTTACTGCTTTTTTCCTTTAATAAAGTATCTTTGTTTCAACAGCATATTAAAAATATAAAGTTGTCGATTTGTTACATTCGCAACATTCATAATTTCATACTCATGTTTTTATTTACTGATATTTTCAAATCGTATAAAAAAAAACCAAATCGCCTTCATTTAAAGCAACATGAAAAAACTTTGGTTTTGTTTTACTTTTTTTTCATTTTATAACTCTATAAAAAAATTGAATAGTGCACTCTTCAAAGATACTTTCAAATATCTGTAAGCTAATTAAGTAAAACATTTAATTTATTTTTTATGTATATAATTTCTTTTTTTTTAAATATCAACATTTTTGCAAAATATTCACTCAACATTAATTTAATTTAATTGTCTTATTTGAATAAACTATTGCAGCCAACAAAGCGTTTGGTTTTAGGTACTGTACTAATTTCTTATTTGTCATAGTAGCAACATTTTATTTGTAAAATGAATATTTCAACCTTTTGATGTCATTTTAGAGAAGGAAACTTTACATAACTTACAGTTCACAGTACGATTCTACAATGAAGACAAAATTTTGGCCTACGTTAGCACAATAATGAATTCGACTCTTCCAGACGTTTTAACATCAATTCTAGATGTAAAAAATATCATAATTGTTCACTTGGAGGTTATCACAGGATATTTTGACGTCTGTCTGTTTAAAGTGTTTGGGGGTAAATGCTCATTTATAGTATATTTTTAAATAAAGAAATAGTTAAAATAAGTAGTAACACAAAACTGTTCATTGGTATACATTATCTATATCTATCTATGTAACTATGTGTGTGTGTGTGTGCGTTGGTGGGTGTGTGCGTGCGTGTTTGTGTATGTAAATAAATTCAACAACTCTATATTGCTAATGATTGCAGATTTTAAAGATCTCATAGATTTAACTGTTTGAAACACACGTCATAAAGATACAACATTCAATTAACCGGAGCCGGCATTGGTTAAGACTTATATAATTTTAAAAGACTTAATTCAAGTACATAGAAATAAAGCGAAGCACACAAATTAATGATAAAATTAAAACAGAGACCTTACTTTTTAAAAAGGGAATCGTGAAAAATGGATAAATGTATATCGTTAGAATTAAAGCAATAGAAAATTAGCCTTCATGGCTTTAATAAATAGGATGATGCCACTTTTTGTGTTCTGGTTTTGGATTTAAACAAAAAACGTGTTTCTAATTCCATAATTATTTTTACATTCAAACCTTTTTGAATTCTTTTTTTCTTAGAGTGCACCCCTCCTTACTACGGACTGGAGTGCGAAGAGGTGTGCCTTCTAACCTGTCACCGAGACACATGCAACTTTGATGGTACCTGCTACCAGTGTCATGGTCCTAGATATGGTCGTTTTTGTATGGAAGGTATGTTGATTGATTATGTGGCTACTAACTCACATATTTATATTCAGTATATCTAATTCCCTGCTAAATTCTTCACACATACCCTCATCACCATCCAATTATAATATTGTGGCTGAGCCAAAAATTTTATTTTAATTAGTAATGATTATGTGGTATATTTTATAAATATTTGTTATTTTTTTTTCTTTTAATATTTAAAATTACTAAATAAATATTAAAAATATTCAGTAATACAAAACATTTCATTTCAAATGGCTTTGATTTTATAATAGGAAAAGTTGTTCATGTAAAGAGCAATGAAAACAAAATATTGAATTTTTTAAATTTGTAGCTCCTGGCACTTTAATCATTTTGTATTATGTAACTCTCTTTGAATCAATAGGAATAATCATTCAGATTTTTTTTTGTAGGTTAAAAATATTGGGGATATAATTTTATAAAGTTACAATTTACCTTAACTATAAAAAATAAAGTTAGTGAAGTTATACTATATTAAGTAACTAGTCCTTATTGAAATGTACATATTAATGCTTCATTGATAAGATCTGCAACATTTAATAATCGTGTTGGATTTTAAATGTAAAAAGGGCAGCATATAAACAAGAGGCATTGAAATATATTATAGAAATTAATACTTACGTTACATTTTTTCTATATTTAAATAACAATTCAATTACGAATATTTTAAAATAAATATATACAAAATTAAACAATTGGCTTTTATCTTCTTTACATTCAAAAGATAAGGATTTAACAACTGATTGTATCTTTTAGTACTCAAACAACAGGACATCTTCCATCATTGTGCGAGTAGTAAACATACAAATTTATCTAAATGATAGGTAGCTTTTACACAAAGCGTGTAATGTATGCAATGTAATTGAGCTAAAAAATCATACCAGTATATATCTTACATGTTTGTTGAAATTACCTTGTGTAAAATGCTTGAGTACTCAGGGGAAAACAAGAGATAAAAAGCATTTTTCTCTATTTATAAGTGTAAGATAAATATATTGCATAGATCTTTTTCATAAATGTTTACAGGAGAGGAAGATGTTAATGACGATGAAGAAAAAGAACCATCAATGAATGAAATTAGGCAATCAAGACATAATGTTCAGGGCAAGGCATCCTCTTCCATTTGGATGAACTTAATATTCTTGGTTTCTATTTGTCTGATTGTAGTATTACTTTTAAAAAAAATTAAACCGAAAAGACCTACAAAAAAAAGTGAAAAGGGGTAAATTTGTGTTTGTTTTACTTGCTAGAAAAATAAACATAACTGTGTTAATAATATGTTTAAATATTATGAATATCAAGACATGAATGTTTTTCAAGATCATCTTTATGACTTAGTTAATTCCCATCAATTTTTAGCATATCTTCTGTTCTGAAGGAGTATATGTCTGCATATATACTGTTGTATTTGTAATACTTAAGATCAGAATATGTATTTCTAAAGGGGCTTCGTTCCTCTGCAGAGTCCCATCTGAAAGCTCAGGTAGTGGTTTGACACAAGAACAGGTACATGAACATGTATTCTTTTGAGTAGTTGACAAGAAAGCTCAAATAATGTTCAATTTTTTTAATGATTGCAACAAAAAAACTTTAAGAAAAATTGAAGACTGTTTAAATATAAATATATTTTTGTGTGTTCGTAGGGGGTTCTAATGTTTCAATTATAACTTTCTCGGTGCTTGGTAGACCTTGGCAGCGCCGATCTCCTCTCAAGGTCAGCGGAAGACTTATTAACCATTCATCAACATTTTAATTGTGGCATTAATGTGGGCTGGATCCCACGCCCCTCAGCTTGTGAGGCGAATGCACTATTGACTTCGCTGTCCAGCCAACTTTAATAATGTTAGCGAGCTTCTAAGCATTAAAATTCATTGAGCCTGCTAAGCTAGTATGGATAGTGTTATTATTATAGAAGAAAGCAAAAAATGTATTAAACGCATTAAGTAAAAAAGTTGATTTAGAAAGAAAATTTACGATTATTTACCGGAATATAATAATAATTTTATGTGTTTTGTGGAAAGATAAAACAACTAAAATGCTCAATCCTACCTGTCCTCCACGTCCAGTTTCACTTTACAACTCACAGCTATTAAGCCTTTTCTGTATAACTGATAAATTGGTGTGAATAGTGCTAAAACCAATGCCGATATCAATCTACAGCTTAATGCTAATTTATGACATTTTTATGTGTCTTGCCGTCTTAAAGAATAATTTCTGTCGACAAATTGTCCAATGCATGTTCAAATAGATTTAATAAAAACATATTTTTGACACATTCCATCTAATACATCTTCTTGAGAGGCATGAAATAAAAAAAATGAAGTTTTTTTTAAATTCTAAGCAAGATTGTTTGGTTTATATTTTGGATTTGGTCGTATTTTAACCAAATGTTTCATGCCATAAAAACATAGTTCATTTAACTTCTATACAGATCACCAGTGACTGTTACCAAAGTCGAGGACACTTTTGATCAGCCTGCAGTAGAGGCTGTAGACAAGTGAGTAGTGCATATAGATTTAATAAATAATTTTAAAAAATATTGACAGTTTTAATTTTTAGCCATGGTAATAAATTTTGTTAGAAAAGACTAAGGAAAAGTTAATTAAAAACACAATCTTGTGTTGTCACTAATTGAATAGTATCAACCGAAGTGGACTTAAATGAAATTGTAATAAAATAACATGTTAAACAATAAATAGTAAATCAAATTGATTAAAAAAATATTTATATACAAAAAAGTTAAAAATGGCTTGTTGAGGCTGAAGATTAAGACATCAATATATTAAATATATGTTTAAAAAATAATTAAGAACACAAAATGAACCAGACACAAAATAATGTTACCCATTCATTTATACTTAAAAAACAAAAATCATACATTAATTTGGCAACCATATACATATGTATTTCAAATTACATGCATCCTTTTAAAAATACCATGAGATTTGCTTGACTTTGTCCACAAAAAGTAAATAATTCAACTTCTAAAAAAAAATTTAAAAAAATGAACAAGCATTACATTATGCAAAATGATATGTGTAAACAGACAATGTGGGCTGGATCCCTCGCCCCTCAGCTTGTGAGGCAAGCGCACTATTGACTTCGTTAGCCAGCCAACATTAATATGTTAGCGAGCTTCTAAGTATTAAAATTCATTGAGGATGCTAAGCTAGCATGGATAGTGTTATTATTATAGAAAAGAGCAAATTATGTATTCAAACTTATTAAGTCAGGGATGAACTTCGATGCGCCAAGAAAGATCGCGGTGTAGCTGAAAAGACGTGGTTGCAGACAAGACTTTTTGTACATATGCAAATTTATTTTATAGCCAAGCGACGTGTGACTAACATCGTACATCAAGCAAAGACCTCGTACTATATTAATAAAATACTCACAAGCAGTACTAGTAGGCAACTATTTAATGTATGTAATAATCTCAGATGGAGTGGTAAAGCTGTGGTCCTTCCCTCTGTATATCCATTGCATCAACAACAGGATATATTTTGTAATTTTTTTACAATCAAAATTGCCGAAATTCGGACTGAGCTTGACAGAAAGATGTTACCGCCTCATAATTTATCTCTTTTTTTTTGCTGTGAGGTCAAACTTTGAAATTTTCCAGCCTGTTACGGAAAATGAGGTCAAAGCTGTTATTCTAAAATCTAAGCCAGCGTCCTGCTCTCTTGATCCAATCCCAATTCCACTATTGGTTGAGTCACTAGATCTCTTACTCCCAACAATAACTAATATAGTAAATGAGAGTCTTCCATCTGGTTCTTTTCCCACCTTATAAAAATCTGCTGTAATAAAAATATTGCTAAAAAAACAAGGGTTAGACCAAAACAATTTAAAACAACTATCGACCTGTGTCTAATATTTGATTTATATCGACGGTCATAGTAAAACATGTCTTTAATCAACTTTTTTGCTTATCTTAACGACAACACTCTTTTAAGTTATAATCAAACGGCCTAAAGACCTTCTCATAGCACAGAGACCAGCCTGTTGAAGGTAACAAATGACATTCTACTCGCACTAGACAGTGGGAAAATCTTTATATTGGTCCACTTAGATCATAGTGCAGCCTTTGACACCGTCGACCATCAAATGTTGCAAAAACACCCTGCAAAATTATTTTGGGATTTCTGGCTCAGTTCTGGCTTGGTTTCAATCAAACTTATCTAACAGATCACATGTGGTATCAGCAAATGGCTGTATCTCTGACAGAGCTGACTTGGTTTATGGTGTGCCTCAAGGCTCCGTTTTGGTTCCGGTTCTTTTCGTAATGTATACAAGACCACTACTTCTACTGCTCGAAAAGCATTCATTTAAAATCCAATCATTTGCAGATGATACTCAGCTATGCACTCACACTGATCCCTCTGATATTGACTCCACTGTCCAATTGATGCAAGAGTGTGATGGTGAGGTAAAGTCTTTGATGACTTTCAGCAAGCTTAAGCTGAATGACGATAAGACAGAAGCACTCTTATTTTGCAACAATAAATCACGCAGTACTTTGTATCTTCCTAATTCTATTCAGGTGGCTAGTTCTGATATAATGTTCAAAACATCGACTAGGAATCTTGGCTACATTATTTCTGACAAC
Source organism: Ampullaceana balthica (assembly GCA_944989445.1). Taxonomy (NCBI): domain Eukaryota; kingdom Metazoa; phylum Mollusca; class Gastropoda; family Lymnaeidae; genus Ampullaceana; species Ampullaceana balthica. Next base: position 1,013,730 of record CALYLW010000212.1, read on the forward strand.
CTGTCTACCAACAACTTCATTAATCACATGTGTCGCTCTGCATAAATCCGCCATTCGTCAGATCAGTCCATTCCGTCATTACTTAACAGTTAGTGCAACAAAAACTCTAGTATGTGCTCTTGTTCTAGCTCGCATTGTTTATTTCAATCCTTTTCTGTCTGGTGCGCGAGAACAATGCATTGAAAAACTACAGTAAGTTCAAAATTCAGCTGTCAGACTATTTCTTAAGGCAAAAAAAACATGACCATGTTACTCCGCTACTTTACTCACTCCATTGGCTACCTATATATAGCCGTCTGCTAGAGTATGTTTTACTGCAGGGAAACGCCGGTGGGCCAGTGACACACTGCCCCTGGTCTGTAATAGTGTACACACTGTACATACCCACATAGTACCCACATAGCGCCGCAATATGTACACCGGACCGAGATGCACTGGAGAGTAGTGACTGGATGACGTGTGGGTGCATTTAGGAGAGTTCCGGTTCCAACGTTAAAAATGTTCGGTTTCTAATTATAAAAACAAATAAACTTTGATGGCTATAATCCTCCACCTTATTGTTTGACTTGAAATACTGTATATTATAAGTCTACACACGGCTACATATTATACAAGCTCGAATTGATTACAAACTGGCTGTTCTCTGTCACAACTTCTTTTCTGACTCATCTCCTTCCCATCTTACTGAACTTCTGTTGATCTACTCACCCTGTCGTCAGCTACACAGACACACGTATTCTCTGTCTTCCTAAGACACGAAATAAAATATTTTGGAGAAAGGGCATTCTCTTTTTGTGCAGCCAAACAATGGAATTCTCCACCATTACACATCCGTAGTATTCAAACAACCAAGTCCTTCAACACTGCACTTAAGACTTTTCTTTTCAAAATGCATTTTAAAAATTAATGAAACAACATTTGTTTTAATGATTAGCGTAACTTATGTGTAATGTACTGTCCTTTATGTTGTCATTATGGTATGAATGGTTATTTAATTATTATATGTATATTACGATCTCAATATAAAGCGCTGTGAGCCCGGTTCCTTACTGGGATACAGCGCTATATAAATTATAAATTATTTTTAATATTAAGTAAAAAACTTGATTTAAAAAGAAAATTATCGCTTATTTACCGGAATAATAATCTGATCTGTTTTGTGGAAAGATAAAATAACTAAAATGCTCAATCCTACCTGTCCTCTACATCCATATTAACTTTGCAATTCACAGCTATTAAACCTTTTCTGTATAATTGATAAATTGGTGTGAATAGTGCTACAACCAATGCCGATATCAATCTACAGATTATTGCTAATTTATGACATTTTTATGTGTCTTGCCATCCTAAAGAATAATTTCTGTCGACAAATTGTCCAATGCATGTTCAAATAAATTTAATAAAAATATTTTTGACACATTACATCTAATACATCTTGAGAGGAATGAAATACATTTTTAAAATGAAGTGTTTTTTTTACTAAGCAAGATTGTTTGGTATAAGTTTTATCTTTTAAAGAATACTTTGTTTTGGATTTGGTTGTATTTTAACCAAATTTTTCATGCCATAAAAACACAGTTCTTTTAACTTCTATACAGATCATCAGTGACTGTTACCGAAGTTGAGGAGACTTTTGATCAGCTTGCAGTAGAGGCTGTTGACAAGTGAGTACTGCATATAGATTTAATAAATAATTTTTAAAAATATTGACTTTTTAAAATTTTTGCAATGGTAATAAATTTTGTTAGAAATGACAAAGGAAAAGTTAATTGAAAACACAATCTTGTGTTGTCACTCATTAAATAGTATCAGACAAAGTGGACTTAAATGAAATTGTAATGAAATAACATGTTAAACATAAAATAGTAAATCAAATTGATAAAAAAACAATTATTTATATACATAAAGTTAAAAAAGGCTTGTTCAAGTTGAAGATTAAAACAATGAATAGATAAAATATACGTAAAAAAATTAGGATCACAAAACGAACCAGACACAAAATAATGATACCCATTCATCTATACTTACTAATGGGGCAGTTCACACATCTAGGTCAGTCCTGACCAGACTACCAGTCCTTGCCAGCAGCATCAATCTTTGATTTAAAGACCCTTTAACTGCCCTAATTCTCTACAATATAGAAAGTATAAAAATAATTGATTTCGTTTTACTGGGTAGCATCAGCTTAGTTACTGTCTGTTTATGTTCTCTCTACTTTATAAATTTGTTGTCTATTAATGTAAAAAAAATCCATTAAATCCAGAGGGGGATGGGGGCAAACGCCCCCACCCCTTGCCCCCCCCACCCTACGGGCGCCCATGGATATCAGGTGAAATCTGTGAACCTATCCCCTGCACATAAAGGCGTGGGTGGTGGAGCAAATGTGATCGACAAAGCAGGCCTTGGTTAAGCAGGGTATATCAGCTAGTTAATCATACAACCAACTTATTTATTTCCTTTATATAACACCCATATTTAATTTTAATTAGGGATGTTAACGATTAATTAAAAAATAATTGTTAACTTAAAAAAATTAACGATTAATTAGTCGTTAATTTCGATTAAAGCCAAAATTTTAATTTAAATGTATTGTGTCATAAGTAAAATTGATAAAAGAACTTGCCGAAAATAAAAATAAGACTGGAATGTCTTCTTTATATGACATCATTTTAACCAACAACGTATATTGACATTATGTGGTTCAAGTGATGAGCGGGTCTTATTGACAATATAACAAGCCGAGCTGAACGACCGTTCACAAAGCTTTAGATTGTCTCAACTGAAGTTTCTGATACTGTAGTAGATGTTTGGTTTGCAGGTGATATGTAAGCGAAGTGTTAGAAACATGGTAGCAATGTTCCCTTTAAGCAGCGCGGCTGCGCTGATATTTGACCGACGCCACGCAGGAGTTTAGAATCACCGCGCAGCAAATTTTGTAAACTATTGCACAAAAAACGGATGTTGTGCAACTTTGTCAACGAGTTTTTTTTAAACTTTGCACACGAACCAACGAAGCTTAGACTTAGAGGGATCATTGTATGGTAGGCAAACGATTTCTCTCAAAAGGACACAATAACATTTCTCAACATTTTGATCATTCACGTAACTGAATAGTTTAAAACCAGAATGTTCGTGTAATCGTCTGGAAATTAGTTTATATTTATCGGCCGAAATATTTTACTTCTTGACTTCCAGTACATTTATAAGTGGTGGGACGATTAATCGTTTAAAAAAATTAAATCGTTAAAAATGTTAAAGATTAATCGAGAAATTAATCGTTAATTTCAGCAGCCCTATTTTTAATATTATTAAATTATTTTATTTCAGTGAGCAAAGTCCATCCAAAGACTCCTCTGAGGTTACTGTTCAATCAGTTTTAAGTGATGACCTGCTTACACAATCTGTTAATTCGACTAAAAGCGAAGCTCCAATAGAAAGACAATTGACTTGAATACCCTCAGAGGCTACTTAAGCCCATGGTATGATGCTATAAAATACAATGGTACATGAAAGTACACAGTTTATATTAATGATGTATGAACTCTGTTGATGACATACATCCAGTTGTAACTTGTAATGTAATAAAATTTGTAGAAAATTATTTGCCTGCATTATCCTAGGTTCTTTTAATGCCATCTTTAGCACATTAGAAGTTAAAATTTATAAAACATTTATATGTTAAAAACTTTTTTAAAAAAACATTAGCAATCTGTTTATTGTTTCAAAGTAAAGTTATGAAAGTAATACTGCTCTAATCATTTCCATAAATTATTTTTAACACTAATTTACAAAATAAAATATCAATTATATGTTTCTATTTTAAATTTGCATTTCGTTATTTTAAAGCTTAATTTACAGTGTTTTGTAGTTATCTAATTGCTTGACTAAACTTTATTAAAATATTTCCGTAGTCAATGTTTGCTGACTGCCAACATATTTAGCAAGCCTTAAATTTAATTAGTCGAAATATAGGAAATTGTATGTGAAGTAAAACTGACAATATAAAATTATGGTAGTTATAATTAGTAAAAATTTAATATTATACAGGCATAACTTTCTTTCATTGCACCAGGGACCTCTGAACTCTTTTCCCTGTATTGACGTGGTAGCGAAATATAATAAATTTAATTTACTTATTTCATTTTATGTGCTTATTGGCGAAATATTGACATTATATCGGGCTAGTATTAATGCTTACAAATGGGAGGATTACAATTATTTTTTTCTGTCCTTGCTTGAAAACTTCTGCGGACCGGCAGTCCACTGTTCGGTCCGCGGACCACCAGTTTGTGAAGCACTGACCTACTGTGTTCATTTTTATAAATCCCTACATCCCTAAGTTGGAAAACAATATCATACATAGGTGTACAAATCCGCCAGTACCTAGATTTATTGTACTGATTCTTTAAAAATTATTACATGCTAGTAATATAATGATGTGCAATATTTCACCAAGAAACATGCATGCAATACATTTTAGGAGGTAAAAGTACCAGATAAAGTTAATGTGGAATGGCTTAACATCCCTTGGAATAAATAATTTGATATTATTCCAAATAATTAAACATGGCCGGACCCTTAAAATGTTTACAGATGTGCCCTATTATAAGTTAATAAATATTTTTTCTCTATATCATAGCTTTAAACACAGAAAATCAATTCGTTATATTGTCTCATTTATGTGCATTTTTTTTCAAAGATAAATTGCTGCTGCCTTCCTTTCTATGGAGCAAAGTGTGTGGCCCTGTTGATAATATACATTTCTATAACTAGTTTTTCATGTCATAAATTAGATGAAGCACTACTTGTATATGTCATTTTATAAATGTTTTTTAAAGCGAAAATAAAATCTTTCTTTTTCATTGCATCGTGTCATTTGTTGTCTTTTGAATTTTAAAGATGAACATTTTAAAAATGAATTTATAAAAAATAAGTTGATTACTAATTTTATTTTCCATTGTATCGTGTCATTTGTTATCTTTTGAATTTTTAAACATGCAAATAAAAAAATGAATTTATAAAAAATAAGTTGACTACAAATTTTCTTTTTCATTGTATCGTGTCATTTGTTGTCTTTTGAATTTTTAAACATGCAAATAAAAAAATGAATTTATAAAAAATAAGTTGATTACAAATTTGTGTGTGTGTGTGTGTATTTGTTGGAAAGTAATTAATTTGACCGGGAGAGGGGGGGAGGGGCGAACTAATTGAAAGTTGTTGTCTTTTTCTTTCAAACAAATATTTGCAAATTTTCAATTAAAAATAACGATAATAAAGTTTATATGACTTGTCAAGGGCTCCTCGTTTTTTTTAAAAAGTAATACTATTTTTAATTTACAAGAGACACACGATTGTTTCAAATCATTAAATCCAGAAACACTACGGGAGAGGAGACGAAATAGTCAAATCAATTATAACTTACAAATACGACAACACCATAATGCAGTTCACCCCTCAGATAGACATAGGAATCAAAACACTTTTCTTATTCTCAGATTTTCCGTACTGCCATTTTGGTAAGTTATAAGAAAAGCATAGTAATTTTTTTTCAAAGGCAAATTAAAATATAACAAAATGTTTAAAACACAATTCAAGTCAACTTAGTCTATGAAAATCGGTCGATCAAATACATTGTTTCTCATATATATACGCTGTTTTGTGCCTTTTTAAATAATGAATATCAATTTAAAATGTCCATTTCGTTTTTCCTTATCAATTCTTTTAATATAAATTCTTTAGATTGTATACCTGGAACTTGGGGAGTAAACTGTTCACAGGCATGTAAGAGTGGTAACTGCGTTAACAAATTATGTGACAAAAACACGGGGTATTGTGACCTGGGTTGTATTGGATATTCAGATTTCCCAGACTGTAAAGTAGGTCAGTGAGCACATTGTACATAAATTATTTTAGACATTGAAAAATTTTGAAAGGATCTTTTTAAGGTATTCTATTTATCCACATGTGTCAAAATTATTTGTAAATTAAAAAAAAATTTTTTTTTAAAATGTACTTTGTAAATGGACAAATCTAAATTATTTTTTATTTTTTAAATCAACCAATTTTTTCGAAAAAAATTAAATAGCAAAATAAGAAGAAAAAAATTATTATTATTTTTGCAATTAGATCCTTCTCTAAATAAAAAAGACACTTGAAATGCTGTTACATAGCTGTATGTATTTTTTCTTAACTCTATATTGTGATCGTTAAAAAATAATATTTTATTATGTTGTTGTTTTAATGTAATTTTCTTATCTTAATGTAAGAAATTCAGGAGGCTGCCCAAGGCAATTTTTGTAACAAAAAACAGGTGATACTTTAAGGATTCTCCTTTACTAGAGAATTAACTTTAGTGTGTCTGAAGAGAAATTACATTCAACTCCTATGATATATATTAAATTCAATGTGATGATAATCCTTGGATATTACGACATGGGATTTATTTACTCTTAATCTGGGTTTAATTTAAATTAAATATTTCTCAATTGTTTATAACCTTTCAACGGAAAGTATCTAAATGTAAGTGTGTGCTTAAAACTAACTACCGGTAGTTAATTTAAAATAATACATTTTAGATATACTCTCCAAATACGCGTGAGGAAAACACTATGCTTCATCTAACTATCACATATTGCTCGCGAGCATTTGATCAAACATGCAACAAACGCACTATAAATATTTTTGTATTACTACGCAACCTCCATATCACATGGTAAATTATTACAAATTGAAGTTCAAAGTTCACCATCGGAGAGTTGTTTATGTTGACTACGATGTGCTATTAATTAATTGAAATTGCTCGTGATCAACCAAATTTTTATCAAATCATTATTTATTTTTTTTTAAAAGTCAAAACGACAATATACGATTTATTATGAAGTAGATATGCATTTTATTTAAATTAGGCTTTTAAAAACAGAGATTTTTTTTAATTAAAAGAATGAAAATAAATAATAAAATAATAATAAAGACTTCAACTTTCAATTCAAAATATTCAAATGAATGTGTAGAATGAGTATGACTATGACTCATGTTTAAAAATGAGTTAATATGTTTAAATATTCATACTATCTACTACTGTGGCTAAGGAGACTGCCATCGTTCGTATAAATTACGCAAACATTTTACGTTTTTTCGAATCTCTGAAATAGAACTAATAATTAATAATGATGTTATAAGATAGATGAAGGTACGTTTTAAAAATATTTTGCCTCTCCTTGGTCATAAACACAAGAAAAAATAAAAAGCTTGCCAAGAGTCTAGATCTATAACTATAACTCTAAATTATATTTCAATACTTTGTTAATCAAATTTTGTTCAGCCTAACTGGCCTAAGCTTAGGGGGCCGTCCATAAAGTACGTCCCGCCCCAGAGGGGGGAGGGGGTGTAAGAAAGTGTGACAGTTTGTGACAAGGGAAAAATTGTGTGACAGTTTGTGTTAATAAAAAAAAATAGTTATGTTCGAAAGAGTGACGTACTTTAGGTGAGGGGGGGTCTGAGATTTGTGACAGTTTGTGACAGGGTGGAGGGGGGGGGTTAAAATAGTGTGGCATACTTTATGGACGGCCCCTTATTTTAATTAGGTTATTGGGCCTATGCCTAAATATATTTACATTAATTTATTTTATACATAATTACTTATTGACAATTTTTTCCTATTTTATTACCCCCCCTCCGCAACAAAAACTTAGACACCCCTCCTAGATGACGCCGTCACAGAGCTTTGCCGCGCGGACCTACGTAGCTAGGGGTGCAGGGGGGACATATGTCCCAGGGCGCCACGTTAGGGGGCGCCAAAATGAGTATTAAAATTAATTATTTAAATTTATTTTGATGAAAACTAATGTATTTCAAATACGTTTGCAAGATTGAATTTTGGAGTTCCACAAATATATTCTTTACAAACCAGTTGGCATGCATGATTTTGGCGCCCCCATTGAGAATTAAGGGGCGCCATGTGGATTTTCAAACTAAAAAAGTAACCATTAAAGAATCATTTTTAGGTTTTGTTCATATACATTCCAAAGACGCAGCAAGCCTTGAAAGGGTTATCGTAGAGAAACTGGAATATGTTAACATACCTCTAGCCGACTGTCGGTCACAATAACATAACAATGCTGATGCAATGTCCAGTGGCGTAGCTAGGGTCATCTGCGCCCGGGGACATGAGACAAATTTTGCGCCCCTTCCCAGACCGAAAATGAAGAAAAAAAAATTGGCCTACGATAGCAAAATAATGAATTCGACTCATCCAGACGTTTTCACCCCAATTCTAAAAGTAAAAAATATGGTTTATGTTCACTTAGAAGTTACCAAAGGATATTTGGACGTCTGTCTGTTTAAAGTGTTTGGAGGTAAATATTCCTATACAGTATATTTTTAAATAAAGAAATTCTTCAATTAAGTAGTAAAACAAAACTGTTTATTGACATTTAATGCCTGTCTCTCTCTGTCTCTTTCTCTCTCTCTCTATCTATCTATCCATCCATCCATCCATCCATCGATCCATCCATCCATCCATCCATCCATCCATCCATCCATCCATCCATTCATCCATCCATCCATGCATCCATCCTTCCATCCATCCATCCATCCGCCCATCCGTCCGTCCGTCGGTCCTTCCGTCTGTCCCTACATGTGTCCGTCAGTCCGTCTGTCTGTATGTCTGTTAGTCTGTCTATATATATATATATATATATATATCAATCAATATTTCTGTCTGTCTGTCTATCTATCTATATGTCTATATATGTATCTCTCTCTCTCTCTCTATATATATATATATATATATATATATATATATATATACATATATATATATATATATATACATTTGTGTAAAAAATACAACCACAAACACCTCTATATTAATAATCGTTGCAAAGAATAAATAAAAAATAGATTTAACTGTTTCAAACATGCCTCAGAATTAACAACATTTAACAAGTAACTTAAGGCCGCATTGTTTAAGACTCGTCTAATTTTAAACGACTAATTTCCAGTATACAGAAATAAAGAAAAGAACACAATTTAATGATAATTGTAAAACAGAAACATAACATTTCATTGTTAAAAGTTAATAAGAAAAACCCGTAAAAAAACAAGTTTTTGACTATAAATCCTTTATGTACGAGAAGTAATTAAAAGAATGTTCATTATAATACGCAGCGCCAGACCATCCAGAAATACAAAATTGCAGTTGTGTCGTAAAACATGTTTAATATAATGCGCACCGATCAGGAATATGTTTATAAAAAGAGCTGTCAATAAAATACGCACCTTATTGCGCGACAGAAAGGTTGTTCAATACAATACGCACCGCGACGCTCTATCTCAAAAAATAGCATGATACATAGGAATAAATAAAATAAACTAAAAAATCAATAATTTAATTACGGTACATGCGATCGATCTGAAATTTTGATACATTGTTTTTATCATCGGTACGAAACTGCCTGCAAAATTTCAGCTCGCTATCTTGTGAGCAAGTGGGTTAAAAATCAATCAAAAGTTTTGGCGACAAGGTCGGTCGGTCGGTCGGCCGCAGACACCACGAGTTAATATAAAGGATTTAAAAATTGATGGATGTATATCGTAAAAACGAATCAATAGAAATTCATGCAACATGGAATCCAGTTACTATTTCTTCAAAGACTATGAATTGACGACACAAAATTGTAATGGTGCCATACATTTCATTTTGAGTTTCAAAAAGATATTGGAATACACTAGATTTCATTGTGTACAAGAACACCAATTGAAACCAGATCTTAAATGTGGGCGAGAAATAAATGAAACGCTCGTATTTATTGTTGATCGAATTTCTCGAAACGATTTCACAGTCGATTTTATTTTTTTAGGAATGATAAAGATTGTTGGTGATTTTATATGAACCCTTTGCATTCCAAAAGCGGAACCAGCAAATTTTCAAATTGATTGTCACATCATAGTAATTCTTTTAAATTAAAAAAAAATATAAATACATTCGTTTAATTAAATTTAAAAAGACAATTTTCACCGGTGTAGTTCTCTTCTACCAAGAGAAATACACAGTGTGGGAATTTGCTATCCCGTCAAGTTGAGAATTTATATCTAAAATAATTTTCTGCAATTTGTGAATTCTGGCCTTTTGAAACTTTAAAACTAATTATTAAACAAAGGACACACTGAGATTTAATGACATCTATGAAACCTTCTGTCTGCTTCTATTTTTCAATTAACAGAAAGTGGTCATAGACAGTGAGATGAACGTCAAAGTACATTTGCCAAAACATCATGTTCTTCGAGCAAATTAAAAAAAATAAAGAAAGAAAATTAATGTATATCAGATGCCTTACTCGCTTAAAAAGATACAACAAAAAACAAACCCACGATGCCACTTTTCTTTTCTAGAAATTGAGAATGCTTGTTTCTTATTTCATAACTATTTTTATTCAAACCTGTTCCATTTTTTTTTCTTAGATTGCACACCTTCTTACTATGGACTGGAGTGCGAAAATGTGTGCCTAATAACCTGTCACCGAGACACATGCAACTTTGATGGTACCTGTTACCAGTGTCATGGTCCTAGATATGGTCGTTTTTGTATGTAAGGTACTGTGACTGATTAATTGGTTACTTGCTTACAAATAAACCCCCCACCCCCGCATCAATAAATAATAATAATATTGTGGCTTAACCCGCAGTTTGTTTTTACTTAATTCCTTGCAATGTAAATTTTGACTTATAATTCAAATTAATTCATACGCTTAAAAAAGTCATATATTTTTTATATGGACAAGTTAATATCATAATTGAAATTTAGTGACGGCAAAGAAATTCGTGAAATCATGTCTTCAATTAAATTGTTTGGTGTGCTAGTAAATATCTTTTTCTTTATTCTGAATAGTAATTTTGAAAATTAATTTTTTTAAACATGTGTTAATTATTTTTTTTCTTTTAATATATTTTATATCCATATATTCAGAAACACAAATAATCAAATAAAATGTGTTGATTTTAGAAAATTAACAATCGTTTTATGTTAATAGCAATTTCAAACAAAAATTTGGTATTGTTTTTTTAGGGCTGCGGAATTAAACGATTAATTACTCGAGTAATCGTTAAAAATTTTAATTGATTAAAATTAATTTGATCAATTCAAATTCAATTAAAATTTCAGAAAACATTTCTAATTTTTGTAAAATGTATTACATTGTACTAATTTATATCTTTTATTACTTACATACTTTCCCCTCGTGTTGTTATTATTTATTTAGACATGCATACACAAAGTTTTTCTTCCTTATTTTTTTGCATAGTGGAACGAATTTGCTGTATTACGTCACAAAATTTGGAAGCCTTCGAATAATCGAAATTAATCGATTATTCGATTAAAATGTTCCCCGATTAATCGAACATTTTTTAAAAATCACTATCAGCCTTAGTTTTAACTTTAAGTACCTGGTTTTTAATCATATTTTATTATGTGAATCTCTTGCAATAAATGCAAGTAATCGTCATGATTGTCTTTGGTACATTTATTTGTGGAATGTTTCACAAAAAATATCGTTGATTTAATTTCATAGGTTATCATTTTACATTAGTCATAACAATAAAGCTAGTGATGATTTAATATTTTAAGTAACAAATGCATGTTTCAATTTACACATTAATGTTTCATTCATTATTTCTCAACCATTTAATACTTGCGTCGGACTTTTAATTGTAGAAAATTCGAATAATAAAAAAGCAAGTTGAAATAAACTACAGAAACTGAAATTCACTCTATATATTTTATTAAACAAATAATTCAAGTAAAAATATGTAAAATAATTTTTAAAGAACTTTTATGTGCTTTACATTCACTGGACAACGATTTGACAACTAATTATATCTTTTAGTACACAAACAACTGATTTTGAACCAAAATAGGTCATCTTGCCTCATGGTGACAATAGTAAACATAAACAATTATTGAAATTGGCGGTAGTTTTTATACAAAGCTTGTAAAGTTTGCAATGTAATTAAACTTATACCACATATAATCATCATCTTTTATGAATGTTAAAATTACCTTGTTGCAGGGCCGGACTAGTACTAATTAACGGAGTAATAAAATTAAGGTGTAGCTATCCGAAAAATGAATTTAAAAAACTAGTCCCAAAAATGAGTTCATAAATCTGTTTTAATAGTTTACCGTATAAAATGATCCTTATAATAATATAATAGTTATGAATCGTCTATTATTTAAAGGATCATTATAAAGCAAAAAATTAAATTTTAACCAGGCCGTAGTAAATTTCATGATCATAGGTTGTAACGCTTTTTCTACGGTGAAAATGATGTAACTAGAATATTACTCGCATATGAAAAAACTATGAAAAAATAAATTTTATAAAACAACACCCTCGACTATTTCCGTTTCATCAAACTGTACCGTAATATAAAGTATAAGCCTCATTTTTTGCCCCTATACCTTGGAGCCCGGGAAGACATTTACTCACTGCCCCACATTGATACGACTCCGACTGGCGCAGTAAAAATTGTTTAATAAATAATTTTGATTTTCCTAATAATACGAGGGTACGTAGGTTCACATCAAAGAATTATTTAAAACATCTTAGCAATGGAGATACAATTTACCAGAAATGGTTGTTGTATTTATTAACTAAAAATTATGTTATTCGCCTCTAATGAAAACATTTTGCAATGGCAACATCATTGTTAGCAAATGATGTTTATGGAGATTAGCAGCATCCTAAGAAATAATGAACGTGCAAAAAACATTTTAAAGCCTTAAGTCCTGACTTGAATGGAGTGTTCGTTTTAAACTTCGCAAACAATAGATGCTACTTCTCAACGATTTTTTAATGTAGAAACCCATTATTTGACGTTGTTTTCCAAAAGGTATTTTTGATCGTCAAAAACGTTTGCGATTGCTGATTTGGATTTAAGGATTGCAAAGAAACATTAAATAAACATAATCAGATGCGTCACTGATGTTTTATTCAGTGTCGTAACCCGTAGCTCAACCTGGTAAAAATGATACGGGAAAATCATCATTAGAAGGAGCAAACTTATTTGATACTGTCTAAAGATGTTACTTATTTTTTCATCATCAACTTTTCAACGTCCCGTTCTTTTGAAGAACGTGACTTTGAAAAGTTTAATATATATTGTAAAATATTTTTTTTGTTGGTTAGATGTTCATTAAAATATATAAAAAGCCATAAACCATTTATTTAGAATACTTAAATTGTATTTAAATACGGGCGCAATGTTTCAAAGACCAAGTCCAGAATTGCTCGTTGTGTGCAATGCTTGTATTACTCTGAAAAAATAGATGAAAAGGCATTTTATATATATACTAGAAAAATACCCGCACTTGTAGCGGGAGTGTGCTGACCCTTTATCCAAGTATTTAGTTGCTGGTTATTACAATTTTTATTTGCCAAGTTAAATTTCAGAATCATCTATTTAGATAAAATCGTATGAGAAGCAAAGATATGCCATTTTACCGCGTGACTTGTTTTCACTTAATGCAGTGCCTTTTAACATAACCTTACTATTTAAAAGATATGATTTATTAAATAAAGATTCTTGCCGACCATAATAACTAAATTTACAATTTCATTCCCACTTGTACAAAATTAACATAACTTACATGTTTTCCGAAAGAGCTCTACCCCCCTCGTCACTCAAAAATTTAATATATAATTACGAAACTGCATCGTATCACAATTGTAAGCTATATAATACTTGTAACCACGTCTATGAGATAAAGAACATGTGGCATTATCCCATTTAAAAGGCAAAAGCTAAGTGACTCATAGCGCAAATAAACAAAATTATAAATGTGCTTTCTAAAATAACTTTTTTTTAAAAAACGGTCGTATTAAAATGATATAAAAAATGTGCACACCATATTTAGACAATATAGAAAGCTGGCCGCATAAAATAAAGTCTTGTTATAAAGTAAATGTACTGGACCAAAATAACTCCTCCTTTTGACGTATTCATAAGTGTGTGTACAGGGAAATACTATTTAACATTTTTTATGTCTCTATATTTTACGATTTATATATACGGTTTAAAGATGTGTATAATTTCAAAAATGAATCTTTTTTTTTGTGTTCCCTATTTCGGATAAGGCATCATATTTTGTAAATTATATTCAATGCACACACACATACCATATTTTATATCTGAAAAATAAAATAAAATGAAAAAAAAATATTCAACCGTCTGTTAATGAGTGCATCTTAAAAATGATTAAAAGGCAATTTTAGAAATGGCCTGTGCTATTCTGAATACAAAGGAATGAACATAAAAACATATTCAATTCGCAATTCCTATTAATTAAGCGTTTTCAGGATCACTTCATTAAATTTAGTCAAGTTTTGTTAATACGTTCGGTAGCGAAAGTTTATAATATATAGTGTATATAAAGCTTAAGTAGACTGTTTTAAAGTGTAAGTTTATTTGAAACAGGCCATCACTTTCAACATAAAATAAACTCGCTACATCTATGGTTTTTTAATTAAATGTCGAGTTATGAATTAAATTTTTTAAATCCCAATTTTATTCATTGAATGTAAAATATTAACACAATGCATCGTGAAAATAATTAAAATAAAAATAATTTAAACGCATATGTAATATATAAAGCTCAGTTGATATTTTTATGTTTGTTTGTTTGTATCCATTAAAAAAAGGACACTTCTTTGTTGACATGTTTCCAAAAGATCTCTGTCACTGTCGTCACTAAAAAAAGCTCTTATATATTTACGACACTGCATCGAAACACAATTGTAATTAATACAATATTTGCAACAGCGTCTATGAGATAAAGATAATAAAGATAAATAAAGAAATTAGGCTATATTCCTAATTTAAAAAAAACAACAAAAAAACAAATCAATTTTATGTTAAAAACGCAACTTGAAACCATGACAATAATTGATTTTAAAAATAGCCTATGTTAATCCATCATCAAAGGAATGAACATAACATATTCAATTCGCAATACAAAATAATTAAGCGTTTTCAGGATCACTATATTTAGTTTAATCTACTTACGTTAATAGGTCCGGTAGCCTAAGTTTAAATAGTATAAGTGTATAGGTTATGTTAAAAAAAATAGCTTATGTAAAAGACAAACAAAATATAAATGTTATATTAATAGGACACAGCTAAATTTAAGATACGTACACGAAAATGTGCGCACAGTAATCAGGCGATAAAAGATTTTAGAACGCGCACCGCTAAAAATGAAGCCTTGAAAAAAATACTGACACAAGTATTACATAAATAGGTTTTTTATTAAATGTCGAGTTATGGAACAGTCAATAATTAAAACAAATTCGCAATTAAATTTAAACGTGTAAACAATTAAATCTAATGTTTCGTGTGGTAGGTGTAATTAAATATGTTTACGTGTCTATCTAATATATAGAAAGTAACAGTAAAGAAAATGACAATTATTTGTACTACACAGCTCAAATTATGAAGCGTACACGAAAATGTGCGCACCGTAATTAGACATTATAATATTTTTTGAATGCGCACCGCTGAAAATAAAGTATTGGGGAAAAAAAACGTCAGCAAAAGTAACTCGCTTTGAACGGCATTTGAACGTCCGCGTAAATTTGTTCAATACAGAAATGAGGTTAAATTTTTTATTCTTTGTCTCTGCATTTTCTGATTATTTAATTTACGGCATTCGGGCAAAAGGGTCAATTACAAAAACTAACTTGAAACCACCTTCAGGGTAAAAGGAACCGTCCTGCCAAATTTGGTCCCCGTCCGTCATTTGGTTTTTCCGTGATTGTCTAACAGAAAGTCGAAAAAGTGAAACATACAAACATACAAACAATTGAGCTTTATATATTAGATATATATATCTCTATATATATAAGACGCATTTGTTGTCTGTCTGGTTGTCTGTCTGTTCCCTAATAACTCAAGATCCAGACAACCAAATAACGTGAAATTTGGTACACGTACACAAAATTATACCGGAAAGGTTATTAAACAGGTTTCGTTCCATATATATAAGATACTGGGGCCCGGGGGCCCAAAATGTAGTTTTTCCCTATATGAGCTATATAAAATAAAAATTATAGAAAATTAAGACGTAAAATAATGACGCAAATTAATAAACATTTTGGTGTCGAGATTAACAAGAAGGCGATTATCGCCATAAAATAATTTTTTTTTGTTTTTGCTTTGTTGTTGTTGCTTTTGTTGTTGTAGTTGTTGTTTTGTTGTTTTGCTTTGTTGTTGTTGCTGTTGTTGTTGTAGTTGTTGTTTTGTTGTTGTTTTGTTGTTGATGTTTTTGTTGTTGTTTTGTTTTTGTTGTTGTTGCTGTTGTTGTTTTTGTTGTTGTTGCTGTTGTTGCTTTTGTGTTGTTTTTGTTGTTGTTGCTGTTGTTGCTGTTGTTGCTTTTGTGTTGTTTTTGCTGTTGTTGTTGTTGTCCACATCCCTTGCCCTGCGACGTCAATGTCCTTCATGTTGTTGTTGCTTTGTTGTTGTTGCTGTTGTAGTTGTTGTTTTGTTGTCTCTATATATATAAGACGCATTTGTTGTCTGTCTGGTTGTCTGTCTGTTCCCTAATAACTCAAGATCCAGACAACCAAATAACGTGAAATTTGGTACACGTACACAAAATTATACCGGAAAGGTTATTAAACAGGTTTCGTTACATATATATAAGATACTGGGGCCCGGGGGCCCAAAATGTAGTTTTTCCCTATATGAGCTATATAAAATAAAAATTATAGAAAATTAAGACGTAAAATAATGACGCAAATTAATAAACATTTTGGTGTCGAGATTAACAAGAAGGCGATTATCGCCATAAAATAATTTTTTTTGTTGTTGTTGCTTTGTTGTTGTTGCTTTTGTTGTTGTAGTTGTTGTTTTGTTGTTGTTGCTTTGTTGTTGTTGCTGTTGTTGTTGTAGTTGTTGTTTTGTTGTTGTTTTGTTGTTGATGTTTTTGTTGTTGTTTTGTTTTTGTTGTTGTTGCTGTTGTTGTTTTTGTTGTTGTTGCTGTTGTTGCTTTTGTGTTGTTTTTGTTGTTGTTGCTGTTGTTGCTTTTGTGTTGTTTTTGCTGTTGTTGTTGTTGTCCACATCCCTTGCCCTGCGACGTCAATGTCCTTCATGTTGTTGTTGCTTTGTTGTTGTTGCTGTTGTAGTTGTTGTTTTGTTGTTGTTGCTTTGTTGTTGTTGCTGTTGTTGTTGTTGTTGTTGTTTTTGTTTTTGTTTTGTTGTTGATTTTGTTGTTTTTGTTGTTGTTTTGTTTTTGTTGTTTTGTTGCTGTTGCTGTTTCTGTTGTTGTTTTTGTCGTTGTTGCTGTTATTGTTTTTGTTGTTGTTGCTGTTGTTGTTAAACCCGGGCGAAGCCGGGTACTTGTCCCTAGTATATATATATATATATATATATATATATTTATATATATATATATATATATATATATATATATATATATATATATATATATATATATATATATATATATATATATATATATATATGCTAAATCAATATATTGCTTAAATTTATTCATCAATGTTTACAGTAGAGAAAAATATTAATTACGACGAAGGCCATAAATTATCAATAAATGAAATTAGGCCATCCCAACAAAACGTCCAGGGCAAGACACCCACCCTCTGACATTTGGTTGAACTTAATATTCTTGGTTACTGCTTGTCTGATTGTACTATTACTTTTAGCATTTTGTAAACAGAAGAAACCTAAAAGAAAGTTAGAAAAGGGGTAAATTTCAGTTTGTTGTATTCGCTAAACTAAAATGTTTTAATAATTATTTTAATAGTTTTAATATCTAGACGTTAATTGTTAACATTATTTTTTTTAAAGATCAGCTTTATAACTCTGGTGTTTCACATTAATTTTAGCATATCTTGTGTTGTGAAAGAGCTGGTGTCTGCCTTATTACTGTTTAGCGCTGCAGTAATTAAAGGAGTTAATATCAGAACATATATCTCTAAAGGGATTGCATTCCCTTATGCAGTCCTTTCTGAAAGTTACAAAGTGGCTTGGCATTAGAGACATTCCATTGACATGTGCTTATTTGAACTGTTGATAAGAAACCTATGGAAAAGTGTTCCATTTTGTGTGAAGTTTTTTTTCAAGAGCGGCAACAATAAGCTTTATGAAAAATTGAAGACTTTTTAAAATATGAGTGAGCTTCTTAACATAAAAGCTCAACAGCATTCTAGGCTAGCAGGAATAGTGTTATTACTTTAAAAGAAAACTAAAAATTTAAATAAAACATTTATTTAAAGAAAATGTGTTATTTCCCTGAATAATAATCTTATCGGATTTATGGAAAGAAAAAAAATCAAAGAAATTCTTAAATCATAAGTGTCCCTTCACTCTAAAATAATTTTGAAACTCATATGGTTTTCAATAGTTCTTTTTACTTGGTTAATGGTGATGGCTATTGCTAAAGCGAATGCCGATATCGATCTACAGCATATTGCTATTTAATGAAATATCATTTGTCTTGTCGTCCTATAGAATAATTACTGTCAATAAATTCTATGAAACGTTTTCAAATAAATTTAATGCCACTAATTTTGACACATTTCATCAACAAGATATTAAGAGGCATGATTTTTTTAAATAAGTATTTTTAAATACTTTTATTTTCTATTGCTTATTTTTTTATTGATGTAACGCAAGCATTTATTTTTAAATCTACTTTGTTTTAGGTTTGGTCGTATTTTAGCCAAAGTATCTTTTGGAGATGATCTATATTTTCATGTCATTAAAAAAAATCGTTTAATTTCACTACAGAACACAAGTAACTGTTACATAATTTGAGAAGATTGTTGATCAGACTGATTTAGAGGCTGTGGACACTTGAGTACTGCATAACGGTTTATTAACCTGAACATAAAACAAGGATTACTCTACAGTAGACGCGAATGTGTGTGTTGTTGAACCATAGTGAAATTTGGTAGGTACATTAAAAGAACAATCGATATTGAACAGGCAGGTTTTTAAAGAAACATGAATGGGATTACATTTGGAACGAAACCCCATTATGCAAAATGATCCAACCGAAGTATAAAATCTGAACGGTGAAAGGAATTTGACGGAAAGTTTTATCATAATTTGAATTTGAGTAATACTTGATTAAATGACACCCAATAAAAAATTGACCCTTCTGTTAGAAATAATTTAAATCAGGAAAAATTTCCAATAATTCAACGGGAGCATACTTCCATACTGATCCCATCAAATATTGTATTAGCTTGAAAAGCAATATAGAACCCAGATCAGGATCTAAATACGAAATGAAATCATAAAGGGATAGTCTTTATATTTCAAGTATCATATCTAGTTAAGGAGTGGGATTCAAAAGGAATTGGATGTCACCAAGCAACGGGGTCATTCTGTGAAAATGGATTCGACCAAGAACGAGATCCCATGACACAAAAGTATAATACTGTGACATATTATCCAATCAAAGCATCGGAACATATCAAATACATGGGATTGCATCACGAAATCAATACCATTTTGCAATGGGATCAAATTATGTATTAAATCTCAAGGAAATATTAAACCATATGGTGGAAAGGTGTTTAAACAAGAAGGGGACTCAATTATGCAAAGGGATCTTACTGGGTGGGATACGAAATATGTTCGATTATGCAACAAAAATACTATACTTTTTGTGTGTGCAACACTTACCTTTAATTTTAATATCATTAAATTATTTTATTTCAGCAATCACAGTTCATCCAAAGACTCCTCTGAGATAACGGTTCAAACAGTCTTAATTGATGAAATGTTTGCACAAGCTGGTAATTCGCTGAAAAGCTAAACCCAAACAGTAACACAGTTAAGTTCCACCCCCTCAGAGGCTAGTTCAGCCGATAATACGATGCTAAAAAACCCCATGATACAAGAAAGTGTGAAGTATTTTTAAACCGGGAATGTACTTTGATGATGACATGCATGAATTAGTAAATAGTAAATTGTAATTTAATACAACTTTTATCGAAAATTATTTGTGTGCATTAGGCAAGGATCTTTTTCATGCCTTCCTTAGCGTATGAAAAGTAAAATGATACAAAGAAGAAAAGAAAGAAATTTTTTTTTAAAAAGCAACATTTAGCCATCTGCATATGTATTCAAATTAAACTATAATTTCTTCACTCATTTTGATACATTTATTTTTATGGCTAATTTTAAAATTGATACATCAATGCGCTATCTCAATTTTAAGTAAACATTTCGTCATATTGGAGTATTTTATAAAGCTCAATAGGAAAAAAAGGTAGCATACATTACACTTCAGCTATCTAGTAGTTGAACTCAACTTTAATTACATGTTCATTAATGAGATGAAGAATAGGAAACATCTATTCTAAAATAAAGCTGACTATTTTAATATGTGGTACATACAGTAAGAGAAATTTTAACATTATACAGGAATTACTTACTTCAAGGCCATGCATTATATGTTTTTATTTTCTCTGCATCCCCTCTGATTAGTTATAATCTGACATTCGATTAAGTTTTTTGTCATTTATTTATACATTTTATCACTAAGCTTGAATCAGAATATATTGCATATTTTTTGTACATTCCTCATTAGATATATTGTACCCATTACACTGAAGCTGACTTACCAGTAGCGTGATTATATGCGTTAATATATGTAAAATCACGCATAGAAAACAATAATATTGGGCAAGGATAACCAGATAACATTTAAGTGGAATTTCTGAGCATTCTTTTGAATCGATAGGCTGATCTTTTTCAATACACTTTGCTGAAACCTTGAAACTTTGAAATATTTGTCCCATTATTAACTAATAATTAATTCTTCATTATAACATACTTTTAAATTGAATAAATAAAGTTAATCTCTGGCCTCATTTACGAGTATTTTTTACGAAGATAACATAATGCTGCTTGCCTTTCCAATGAGAAATAAAATAGTTTTTTTATGTCATGATCTTGAGGAAGCTATACATGTTTATTTAAAATTTAATAATATTTTTTGCAGCATAAATAAATCTCAATTTATCCAAAAAAGTCATTTCATTTGTTGTATTTTTATTTATTTATTTTTTAAAAAAAATATTATGAAGCATTGAAATCAAAGAAAATAAATAATAAAATTAAAACAAATCAGTTTTTTTTAACAATCTTTATTTGATGATAGGTATGTGTATGCGTGAATGGGTTAAACCTGGTCTTTTCATTGTTATTCAAATTCAATTAGCTCCAAAAATAATTCAGACCC
>CALYLW010000212.1:1037500-1132597 GCA_944989445.1 Ampullaceana balthica
CAATTTTAATTACAACGACTTAGCGAAGCGGTTTAAAGGTGTCTGCTAGAGGGACATGAAAACTCCAGAATATGCACAAGCGACTGGGAGTGTAAGGCAGAAGACCAATATGTGTGGCGCACAGTTGGAAAAGAATGTGTCATAGTAGCCGAGGAGCGACGGATGGAGGAGGCTACAGACAGACGAGCTAGGAGAAAGGCCAAAACATTGGTAAAAACAGAAGTTCGGTGCAAAAGCTGTGGTAAATACTGTTACTCAAGGATAGGAAATTCAACCCAACCCAACGGTGATGCACCATCGTCTCGCGAGATGGAAGAATGCCGATGAGTGTTGCATATAATCATATGAGGTTGCATATACATGTTTATGCATCATTGAGACGAAAAATATTAACACAATATATCAAAAGGATGCTTTGTATTTTATTACTATTTATTTGTAAGAAAATGAGTAAATACAAACCAAAGATAGGCGTAGGACCCAATACTTTTCTGTATAGAATGAGCGTCTGTAACTGATAAGATAATATAATATAAGATAAGATAACATAAGATAAGATAGAGCATATAATAATGAAGCCGCCTTTCTCAATCTCGCTTAGCATGATGAGGAGAATTACAATAACAATTGAAACCCTTAATATGTGCATTTTTTAACTTTGTTAACTTTCTTTCATCCAACAGTCTAAACAATGAAATGCTTGAATTCCCTCTTGTTAATCAGCTGCTTCATTTGGATTCTTGTGATTAATGGTAAGAAAAAGGCCATTATTTATAAGTAGTTTAAATCTACGTTTAAAGATTTTAGTTTATACTTAGATATAAGTGTATTATAACGTTTGCCGAGGTTAAAATACAGACTTGACTGATATCAATCCAGCTACATCAGAGTGTCCCTCTGGATGGTTTGGAGACAAGTGTGAATACAAATGTCATTGTGTGGAGACATGCGGAAGAGATGGTCAATGTTTGGGGACAAAAGGATGTGAGAGTGGATGGTTTGGACTGGCATGTCAGCATCGTAAGCAAACTTCGCAAATAATTTATTTTCAAACCTTGCTCAGATTTAATTGTTATTCAGGAGACATGTGTGTCAGGATACTTTCTTTAGAGTTTTCGAACCTTTTCCAATCGTATTTAATATTTTTAGCAACCATTCGCTATCTGTTATTGTCAATTGAATGTAATTAAACTTTTCATTTCCTTCCTGTTGTAATTTTGCTACTTTTCATTTTTTAACATTTTCTGTTTAGGCTTTTTGCAATTTAAAGTTTTGTAAATGAATTAAAATTTTCCATCGTTTATGTCTGTGACACCAATGATTTTTTTAAAATTTTAGTTGACATTGATTTAACACGTTGTTTTATATTTATTGTCAAAAACTAAAGTGTTGTTGAATCTGAACAATAAGTGTGAGAAAAAGGAGATTAATATAAAATGTTTG
Source organism: Ampullaceana balthica (assembly GCA_944989445.1). NCBI lineage: Eukaryota > Metazoa > Mollusca > Gastropoda > Lymnaeidae > Ampullaceana > Ampullaceana balthica. The sequence goes on from CALYLW010000212.1 coordinate 1,038,944, forward strand.
TAAGGATTTTACCTTAAAATCCCTATAGATTAGTGCTTCTCAAACTTTTTAGTATGGCGGACCGGCAGGAATTTTTTCCATTGCACCAGGGACCGGTGCATCATTTTATTTACACTTACAATTTTTAATGTCCTTTTTTGCGGACCGGCGGCTGATGGCCCATGGACCGGCACCGGTCCACGGACCACCACTTTGAGAAGCACTGCTATAGATGACAGAAGGTTTAAAGATTAATGGATGACTAAAAATAATCACATCTTTTTTTTTAAAATCAAATGCGTAAACATAAACTTGTATAAATTCTTCCTCGTTGCTAGAGGATTTGACCAATATAAAAATTGCACATGTCACAACAACACCATCACAACTATCAACAACGTGGCTAACTGACAACAACGATACGACCTGTAACGAAGACCCTGGTCTGAAGACCATCAGAGTGTGGTGGTCAGAGACAAATGTATTTACCTGGTTGCATCTTACGGTCAAACCTACAGGTGAATGCACGAATATAGGAGTTTTCAGTAGAATGCCTAAATGGTTTAGATATATATATATATATATATATATATATATATATATATATATATATACATATATATATATATATATATATATATATATAAGGAAATTGGTTGTTGGAGGAAAAATATAATGATTGTAAAATGATAAGTGGTAATTAACGGTCTATTCGTTTATCGCTCTCTAGTTACGATGCAATGGAAGTTAGTAGTATATAGTTATTTATTGTCTCAGTCTAAATATATCGTTCTTTCATTACATCAACGATACATAGCTAATATTTATTAATCTGAAAAAAAAACACGATACGTAACTATATATTTGCAAGGCATTGTTTGTTAAAAATTATATTAACAATTGTAGACAAACTAAATAAAAGTTTCCATGAATCTTCGCAGCTAAAAATTGTATTTTCTTTTTTTTTAAAGATCAGATCGAGTTCATAACTCTAAATTTCAACTCCGATCAAAACTGTGCAAACGAGATATTTCTGAAACATCCCAACAACACACTTGAGATTTACTGTCACCAAGAAGAAGCTGTACAGGAGATTGTATTGGGAGGTGAAGACTTGGCGAAACTTTGTTCACTTTACATCAACGGAGGTAACGATTTTCTTTTCCCTAGAATATTAAGGCTACCTAGAACGTTTACTTCTAGTGTACATTAGAACCCTCCTTCGACCACGCGGTTATGGAACTGAAGAAAGATGATTACTAATGTAAATAGGTTTGCAAATGATGAAGATAAAATTAAACAAGCGTCATTTTATAGATTCAGGGAGTGTTTCCATTACAGCTTTCTCGGGGCTTGTTAGACTTTGCGCCGCTCATCTCCTCTCCAAGTCAGCGGAGGACTTTTTAGCAATACTCATTCAGCATGTTTTATGGTGGCTAAAGATTTTAAAAAATTGAATATGGGCTGGATACGTCTTGAATTTCAAACAAAGTATATGTCAAATATTTTCAACAAACAATACAAATTTAGAACCAAAAAAATCACAAGTTAAACTATTTTATAAAAATACGATACAAAAAACATCAATGTATAATTTTCATGTAAAATGTGTTAATTTTGTTCTTCTTAAGGTCGCAATGTTGCGCTGAAGCAGAATGCTACAAATTCTACCATGTATCATAAATACGACGCGAGTAGAGCTGTTGATGGAGACACAAACGACAAATTAGAATCTGATTCATGCTTTAGCACCGAGGACAGCAATGACAACAATTTACCGACATGGAACGTGTCGCTCAGCAATGAATACGTCGTTTCTAGATATTTCCTTTTTAACAGAGAACGAACGTTTGGTTTGTTAACTTTTATTTTTTAAAAATCTTTTTCACATTGATCTCACAGTGTTCACCATGATACATAATTTAAAACTTGAAAATTGTTATATTTATAAAATAAATAATCAACAATTCACCCACAATAATAATGTATATTTTAAAACTTCATTATGTTTAAAATAAAATAAATAATTTCTCAGAAATTACATGCCATAAATAAATTGATCCCTTTTACTTCAAAATAACCTTTACAGACATTTTTCAGACACGTAGTTGGATAAATTAAGAAAGAACAACAACTTTGTACTACACTAATAATTTTAAAAGATAATCTCGTTTAGATGTTAAGCAGACATAAGTACGCCACTGGGTATAAAATATTTTATGAATCTTGATAATAGCTTAAAACTGCATTATCTAAAAATTAAGAAGAAAAATAAGAATAAAAATATTGCTCACTGCAGAAAAATACACACAGTGGAAACGAGCCTATGTCAATAAGTTTGTTTCATGCAATTATTAAAAATTAAAAACTTATGTAAGTTTTCCTTTTAAAATTTTTTTTAAGCCATTCGACTTAAAGGCTTTAATCTTACAAGCTACAGAGGAAACGACAACGTTGTGTTTGAATACAAGGAAAATGCAACAACTCCACGCAGTATTTATCGCATCTTGCAATTACATCGGTGGATAAATTTTGTAGATAAAGTTTCAGTTGTACAATCTGTGCCATATTACAATGTAAAGAAAATTCTGACACTGTGTGAGGTTGAGGTGTATGGAGGTAAGGATAAAATTACGAATTAATTTTAGAACAATCTTTTTTTTAATTACTCTCTAAGTTAAAAAATTCAATAAACACGTAACTTGTAATAGTAATGAGCAAAAAAATAAATAGATAAATAAATAATAATGATACTGATAATTTTAAGAAGAATTAAATTTCCTGTAAATGTTTATATATTAAACCCTATTGACTCTATAATCTTCGTCGCGTAAGATGATCCTGCTGTCCTCTACTTCATCGCGTAGAATTTTAATAAAATATTGTAAAAAATCAATGTATGAAAGAAAGTACCACTTTAAATTTTGACTATATGAAAAAATAAGGAAGATTCCATTCATACGTGCAGAATGTAATGTAACAATGTGTTCATACGGAGTCAATATTAGGAAATTAAGTGGTATACATGCTTGCAAAGACAGTTATAAACTTTATTTTCCACAGCCAGTTGTTTTGTTTTTTTTCGAACAAAATATATTTTAAGTAAGTAAGGGTTTTCTTTTTAAACATCGGACTCAAATGGACCAAATATAATTGAGCATTTTAAAATATTTTTTTGGGGTAAAATTAAGAGTTAACATGTATCTTTGAACAGCGGGGGCGAAACTATGGCACGCAAACCATTTGCGGGCCGCTAAAGCAATTCTGTGTGACCTGCGGAAGTTTAAATAGATTATTAAAACAAATGAAATAAAGGAAGTTATGAAAGGTCAATATACTATTACTTAAATTGGGATGCGTTTTTTTCACTCTTTTTCAACTACTGACGTGGACCCCAGAAAGGATTTCCAAACCACTCTTCTAGAAGCCTGTGTGTGTATGTCCTCTTGTCATTCGTCTGTTCTTGGTATATTTAAAAATTCCTATTATGATGTATACCTCAATTTCAAATTTAAACACAATATTAGTTATAAATATTTTTCATTGGAGTAGGTATTAGGTTGTCATGTGAGTTTTTTCATCAAGTATCCGACAAAACTTATCTTTAATAACTCAAGTGTTGTCCTCTAGATTGTCCTCCTGGGACATGGAATCGAGACTGTCGTCCCTGTAACGTCTGTGATGTAGATCGATGTCACAGGGACACGGGAGTTTGTCTGGACGACTGCTATGACAGACGACGTATGAGACATCACTTTTGTTATTTTCGTGAGTAGTTAACTTACCTAACAATGATTTTTACGCAAGGAATGTGTCAAATTTTCAACAAACAAATCCTTTATGACGGAGGCACGTGGCTAGAATGTAAAAGAATTACATCAAGAAACACACATAATTAATGTACTGTTTATATACACTACTGTTTTATTACTGCTTAGGTGATGTGTTTTTATTTTTAAAAACATATGTTTGTTTATTTACTTAAAATGGACAATTGGCGAATTGTCTACAACGAATTTACAAACCTGTAAAATATTTTTATAATCAATTTGATCTGACCTAATAAATGTTAAATAAAATTATGTATCAGTGTTCATAGATGTGTGTGTCTTTTTCAGCCTGTGACCTTGGAAAATGGGGAGTTAATTGTTCACAGACATGTAAGAGTGCTAACTGTGTCAAGAATTCTTGTGAAAAACACACGGGATATTGTGATATTGGATGTGCTGGATACTCAGATTTTCCACATTGTACCGTTGGTAAATAATATATTTCGTGTGAAATAGTATATTTTTATTTTGCCTATTCCTAAAAGTTCAAACCTTAACATAAAACACACATTTTTGTTAGATATCTTACGACCAAAGACCGAAGGTTTTCAGTCCTGCTTACTGGTCGGCCTATTCCCTTTTTGGCCAAAAAATGTAGCCATGTAGCCCAACCCCGATGTACTTACAATTAACGTTGTACATCTTCCTTTGGCCAGCCAATTCGCGAAGTGGAAGAATGCCCGGTAAGTGGCACAGCTATCGCTTCTAGTTTTATGGGGTGCAGGTTGTGTAAGGGAAGGTGCCACGCAGTTACAATATTTCTAAAATTCCAGACTGCCCTACAGAAAAATGGGTGGTGAATTGTTCCAAGACATGTAAGAGTGGTAACTGTGTTAAAAACTATTGTGATAAAAAAAACACGTGGTATTGTGATATTGGTTGTGCTGGATATTCAGACTTTCCGAATGCAATATCGGAGAGTTATAAGAAAAGCAAGTTGATTTTTTTTAAATAAATAATTAAAAAATAAAAATAAAACAAAATAAATGAATAAAAAAAAATAAATAAAATAATAAAAAGCTAACGATATGTAGAAGACAAAATCAATTCCTCTTACTTTATGAATATCGGGTCTTCAGAGATTTTTTTTTCATATCAAGACAATGTTTCATGTCATTTTTGAAAATTTGAAAATAAAAATCAATTCAACAAGTTAAAGGATGGATGTGCTGTGATTTATTTCGAATATTACTTTAAAAGTAAAATATCTTTTTTAAAAATAATAATTATAAATTGTCTATCGGTGGCATCCTATATAATAAAAGGCAATGTTCTGTCCAGTCATAGATAGCGATTGGTTCCTCAAATTCCTAGAGACTCCAACAGCCAATCAATAGCTGAGAAAAATTAAATATCATTTACATATTGAACGACGATCAAAAAGAGTTATTTTTGGTGCAGTTTTTTTTCCAAGAGTTTATTTTGAGCAATGCGCGTTGGGATTTGTAGACAAAAAACTTTCTTTTTACGGGTTATTTAATTTAACTATAATTTATAGTATTTTTGACGTGATACACATGTAGGGCTGGTCGACACGGTGGGTCTCTCGACAAACCGAGCTGGAGGGGAGGTAGGTTCTCTGGAAAGACAGCGGTGTTGGGGGAGGTAGAGTCTCTGGAAAGACAGCGGTGTTGGGGGAGGTAGAGTCTCTGGAAAGACAGCGGTGTTGGGGGAGGTAGAGTCTCTGGAAAGACAGCGGTGTTGGGGGAGGTAGAGTATCTGGAAAGAAAGCGGTGTTTGGGGAGGTAGATTCTTTGGAAAGACAGCGGTGTTGGGGAGGTAGAGTCTCTGGAAAGACAGTGGTGTTGGGGGAGGTAGGTTCTCTGGAAAGACAGCGGTGTTGGAGGAGGTAGAGTCTCTGGAAAGACAGCAGTGTTGGGGGAGGTAGGTTCTCTGGAAAGACAGCGGTGTTGGGGGAGGTAGGTTCTCTGGAAAGACAGCGGTGTTGGGTGAGGTAGGTTCTCTGGAAAGACAGCGGTGTTGGGTGAGGTAGGATCTCTGAAAAAACAGCGGTGTTGGGGGAGGTATAGTCTCTGGAAAGACAGCGGTGTTGGGGGAGGTAGAGTCTCTGGAAAGACAGCGGTGTTGGGGGAGGTAGAGTCTCTGGAAAGACAGCGGTGTTGGGGGAGGTAGGTTCTCTGGAAAGACAGTGTTGTTGGAGGAGGTAGAGTCTCTGGAAAGACAGCGGTGTTGGGGGAGGTAGAGTCTCTGGAAAGACAGCGGTGTTTGGGGAGGTAGAGTCTCTGGAAAGACAGCGGTGTTGGGGGATGTAGGTTCTCTGGAAAGACAGCGGTGTTGGGGGAGGTAGAGTCTCTGGAAAGACAGCGGTGTTGGGGGAGGTAGAGTCTCTGGAGAGACAGCGGTGTTGGGGGAGGTAGGTTCTCTGGAAAGACAGCGGTGTTGGGGGAGGTAGGTTCTCTGGAAAGACAGCGGTGTTGGGGGAGGTAGAGTCTCTGGAAGAACAGCGGTGTTGGGGGAGGTAGGTTCTCTGGAAGGACAGCGGTGTTGGGGGAGGTAGAGGCTCTGGAAATACAGCGGTGTTGGGGGAGGTAGAGTCTCTGGAAAGACAGCGGTGTTGGGGGAGGTAGGTTCTCTGGAAAGACAGCGGTGTTGGGGGAGGTAGAGCCTCTGGAAAGACAGCGGTGTTGGGGGAGGTAGATTCTCTGGAAAGACAGCGGTGTTGGGGGAGGTAGGTTCTCTGGAAAGACAGCGGTGTTGAAGGGAGGTAGGTTCTCTGGAAAGACAGCGGTGTGGGGGGAGGTAGAGTCTCTGGAAAGACAGCGGTGTTGGGGGAGGTAGGTTCTCTGGAAAGACAGCGGTGTTGGGGGAGGTATAGTCTCTGGAAAGACAGCGGTGTTGGGGGAGGTATAGTCTCTGGAAAGACAGCGGTGTTGGGGGAGGTAGAGGCTCTGGAAAGACAGCGGTGTTGGGGGAGGTAGGTTCTCTGGAAAGAAAGCGGTGTTGGGGGAGGTAGGTTTTCTGGAAAGACAGCGGTGTTGGGGGAGGTAGAGTCTCTGGAAAGACAGAGGGGTTGGGGGAGGTAGGTTCTCTGGAAACACAGCGGTGTTGGGGGAGGTGGAGTCTCTGGAAAGACAGCGGTGTTGGGGGAGGTAGAGTCTCTGGAAAGACAGTGGTGTTGGGGGAAGTAGAGTCTCTGGAAAGACAGCGGTGTTGGGGGAGGTAGAGTCTCTGGAAAGACAGCGGTGTTGGGGGAGGTAGGTTCTCTGGAAAGACAGCGGTGTTGGGGGAGGTAGGTTCTCTGGAAAGACAGTGGTGTTGGGGGAGGTAGGTTCTCTGGAAAGACAGCGGTGTTGGGGGAGGTAGAGTCTCTGGAAAGACAGCGGTGTTGGGGGAGGTAGATTCTCTGGAAAGACAGCGGTGTTGGGGGAGGTAGGTTCTCTGGAAAGACATCGGTGTTGGGGGAGGTAGGTTCTCTGGAAAGACAGCAGTGTTGGGGGAGGTAGAGTCTCTGGAAAGACAGCGGTGTTGGGGGAGGTAGAGTCTCTGGAAAGACAGCGGTGTTGGGGGAGGTAGAGGCTCTGGAAAGACAGCGGTGTTGGGGGAGGTAGGTTCTCTGGAAAGACAGCGGTGTTGGGTGAGTTAGTTTTTCTGGAAAGACAGCAGTGTTGGGGGAGGTAGAGTCTCTGGAAAGACAGCGGTGTTGGGGGAGGTAGGTTCTCTGGAAAGACAGCGGTGTTGGGGGAGGTGGAGTCTCTGGAAAGACAGCGGTGTTGGGGGAGGTAGAGTCTCTGGAAAGACAGCGGTGTTGGGGGAGGTATAGTCTCTGGAAAGACAGCGGTGTTGGGGGAGGTAGAGGCTCTGGAAAGACAGCGGTGTTGGGGGAGGTAGGTTCTCTGGAAAGACAGCGGTGTTGGGGGAGGTAGGTTTTCTGGAAAGACAGCGGTGTTGGGGGAGGTAGAGTCTCTGGAAAGACAGAGTGGTTGGGGGAGGTAGGTTCTCTGGAAAGACAGCGGTGTTGGGGGAGATGGAGTCTCTGGAAAGACAGCGGTGTTGGGGAGGTAGAGTCTCTGGAAAGACAGTGGTGTTGGGGGAGGTAGGTTCTCTGGAAAGACCGCAGTGTTGGGGGAGGTAGAGTCTCTGGAAAGACAGCGGTGTTGGGGGAGGTATAGTCTCTGGAAAGACAGCGGTGTTGGGGGAGGTAGAGGCTCTGGAAAGACAGCGGTGTTGGGGGAGGTAGGTTCTCTGGAAAGACAGCGGTGTTGGGGGAGGTAGGTTTTCTGAAAAGACAGCGGTGTTGGGGGAGGTAGAGTCTCTGGAAAGACAGAGTGGTTGGGGGAGGTAGGTTCTCTGGAAAGACAGCGGTGTTGGGGAGATGGAGTCTCTGGAAAGACAGCGGTGTTGGGGGAGGTAGGTTCTCTGGAAAGACCGCGGTGTTGGGGGAGGTAGAGTCTCTGGAAAGACAGCGGTGTTGGGGGAGGTAGGTTCTCTGAAAAGACAGCGGTGTTGGGGGAGGTATAGTCTCTGGAAAGACAGCGGTGTTGGGGGAGGTAGAGGCTCTGGAAAGACAGCGGTGTTGGGGGAGGTAGGTTCTCTGGAAAGACAGCGGTGTTGGGGGAGGTAGGTTTTCTGGAAAGACAGCGGTGTTGGGGGAGGTAGAGTCTCTGGAAAGACAGAGTGGTTGGGGGAGGTAGGTTCTCTGGAAAGACAGCGGTGTTGGGGGAGATGGAGTCTCTGGAAAGACAGCGGTGTTGGGGGAGGTAGAGTCTCTGGAAAGACAGCGGTGTTGGGGAGGTAGAGTCTCTGGAAAGACAGTGGTGTTGGGGGAGGTAGGTTCTCTGGAAAGACCGCGGTGTTGGGGGAGGTAGAGTCTCTGGAAAGACAGCAGTGTTGGGGGAGGTAGGTTCTCTGAAAAGACAGCGGTGTTGGGGGAGGTAGGTTCTCTGGAAAGACAGCGGTTTTGGGGGAGGTAGGTTCTCTGGAAAGACAGCGGTGTTGGGGGAGGTAGATTCTCTGGAAAGACCGCGGTGTTGGGGGAGGTAGAGTCTCTGGAAAGACAGCGGTGTTGGGGGAGGTATAGTCTCTGGAAAGACAGCGGTGTTGGGGGAGGTAGAGGCTCTGGAAAGACAGCGGTGTTGGGGGAGGTAGGTTCTCTGGAAAGACAGCGGTGTTGGGGGAGGTAGGTTTTCTGGAAAGACAGCGGTGTTGGGGGAGGTAGAGTCTCTGGAAAGACAGAGTGGTTGGGGGAGGTAGGTTCTCTGGAAAGACAGCGGTGTTGGGGAGATGGAGTCTCTGGAAAGACAGCGGTGTTGGGGGAGGTAGGTTCTCTGGAAAGACCGCGGTGTTGGGGGAGGTAGAGTCTCTGGAAAGACAGCGGTGTTGGGGGAGGTAGGTTCTCTGAAAAGACAGCGGTGTTGGGGGAGGTATAGTCTCTGGAAAGACAGCGGTGTTGGGGGAGGTAGAGGCTCTGGAAAGACAGCGGTGTTGGGGGAGGTAGGTTCTCTGGAAAGACAGCGGTGTTGGGGGAGTAGGTTTTCTGGAAAGACAGCGGTGTTGGGGGAGGTAGAGTCTCTGGAAAGACAGAGTGGTTGGGGGAGGTAGGTTCTCTGGAAAGACAGCGGTGTTGGGGGAGATGGAGTCTCTGGAAAGACAGCGGTGTTGGGGGAGGTAGAGTCTCTGGAAAGACAGCGGTGTTGGGGAGGTAGAGTCTCTGGAAAGACAGCAGTGTTGGGGGAGGTAGGTTCTCTGAAAAGACAGCGGTGTTGGGGGAGGTAGGTTCTCTGGAAAGACAGCGGTTTTGGGGGAGGTAGGTTCTCTGGAAAGACAGCGGTGTTGGGGGAGGTAGATTCTCTGGAAAGACAGCGGTGTTGGGGGAGGTAGGTTCTCTGGAACGACAGCGGTGTTGGAGGAGGTAGGTTCTCTGGAAAGACAGCGGTTTTGGGGGAGGTAGGTTCTCTGGAAAGACAGCGGTGTTGGGGGAGGTAGATTCTCTGGAAAGACAGCGGTGTTGGGGGAGGTAGGTTCTCTGGAACGACAGCGGTGTTGGAGGAGGTAGAGTCTCTGGAAAGACAGCGGTGTTGGGGGAGGTAGGTTCTCTGGAAAGACAGCGGTGTTGGAGGAGGTAGAGTCTCTGGAAAGACAGCGGTGTTGGGGGAGGTAGGTTCTCTGGAAAGACAGCGGTGTTGGGGGAGGTAGAGTCTCTGGAAAGACAGCGGTGTTGGGGGAGGTAGATTCTCTGGAAAGACAGCGTAGTTGGGGGAGGTAGAGTATCTTGAAAGACAACGGTGTTTGGGGAGGTAGATTCTCTGGAAAGACAGCGGTGTTGGGGAGGTAGAGTCTCTGGAAAGACAGCGGTGTTGGGGGAGGTAGGTTCTCTGGAAAGACAGCGGTGTTGGGGGAGGTATAGTCTCTGGAAAGACAGCGGTGTTGGGGGAGGTATAGTCTCTGGAAAGACAGCGGTGTTGGGGGAGGTAGAGGCTCTGGAAAGACAGCGGTGTTGGGGGAGGTAGGTTCTCTGGAAAGACAGCGGTGTTGGGGGAGGTAGGTTTTCTGGAAAGACAGAGGTGTTGGGGGAGGTAGAGTCTCTGGAAAGACAGAGGGGTTGGGGGAGGTAGGTTCTCTGGAAACACAGCGGTGTTGGGGGAAGTGGAGTCTCTGGAAAGACAGCGGTGTTGGGGGAGGTAGAGTCTCTAGAAAGACAGCGGTGTTGGGGGAGGTAGAGTCTCTGGAAAGACAGCGGAGTTGGGGAGGTAGAGTCTCTGGAAAGACAGCGGTGTTGGGGGAGGTAGGTTCTCTGGAAAGACATCGGTGTTGGGGGAGGTAGAGTCTCTGGAAAGACAGCGGTGTTGGGGGAGGTAGGTTCTCTGGAAAGACAGCGGTGTTGGGGGAGGTAGAGTCTCTGGAAAGACAGCGTTGTTGGGGGAGGTAGATTCTCTGGAAAGACAGCGGTGTTGGGGGAGGTAGGTTCTCTGGAAAGACAGCGGTGTTGGGGCAGGTAGGTTCTCTGGAAAGACAGCAGTGTTGGGGGAGGTAGAGTCTCTGGAAAGTTAGCGGTGTTGGGGGAGGTAGAGTCTCTGGAAAGACAGCGGTGTTGGGGGAGGTAGAGTCTCTGGAAAGACAGCGGTGTTGGGGGAGGTAGAGGCTCTGGAAAAACAGCGGTGTTGGGGGAGGTAGGTTCTCTGGAAAGACAGCGGTGTTGGGTGAGTTAGTTTTTCTGGAAAGACAGCAGTGTTGGGGGAGGTAGAGTCTCTGGAAAGACAGCGGTGTTGGGGGAGGTAGGTTCTCTGGAAAGACAGCGGTGTTGGGGGAGGTGGAGTCTCTGGAAAGACAGCGGTGTTGGGGGAGGTAGAGTCTCTGGAAAGACAGCGGTGTTGGGGGAGGTAGGTTCTCTGGAAAGACAGCGGTGTTGTGGGAGGTAGGTTCTCTGGAAAGACAGCGGTGTTGGGGGAGGTAGAGTCTCTGGAAAGACAGCGGTGTTGGGGGAGGTAGAGTCTCTGGAAAGACAGCGGTGTTTGGGGAGGTAGAGTCTCTGGAAAGACAGCGGTGTTGGGGGAGGTAGGTTCTCTGGAAAGACAGCGAGGTTGGGGGGTAGGTTCTCTGGAAAGACAGCGGTGTTGGGGGAGATAGGTTCTCTGGAAAGACAGCGGTGTTGGGGGAGGTAGATACTCTGGAAAGACAGCGGTGTTGGGGGAGGTAGGTTCTCTTGAAAGACAGCGGTGTTGGGGGAGGTAGAGTCTCTGGAAAGACAGTTGTGTTGGGGGAGGTAGGTTCTCTGGAAAGACAGCGGTGTTGGGGGAGGTAGGTTCTCTGGAAAGACAGCAGTGTTGGGGGAGGTAGGTTCTCTGGAAAGACAGCGGTGTTGGGGGAGGTAGAGTCTCTGGAAAGACAGCGTTGTTGGGGGAGGTAGGTTCTCTGGAAAGACAGTGGTGTTGGGGGAGGTAGGTTCTCTGGAACGACAGCGGTGTTGGGGGAGGTAGAGTCTCTGGAGAGACAGCGGTGTTGGGGGAGGCAGAGTCTCTGGAAAGACAGCGGTGTTGGGGGAGGTAGGTTTCCTGGAAAGACAGCGGTGTTGGGGGAGGTAGGTTTTCTGGAATGACAGCGGTGTTGGGGGAGGTAGATTCTCTTGAAAGACAGCGGTGTTGGAGGAGGTAGAGTCTCTGGAAAGACAGCGGTGTTGGGGGAGGTGGAGTCTCTGGAAAGACAGCGGTGTTGGGGGAGGTAGGTTCTCTGGAAAGACAGCGGTGTTTGGGGAGGTAGGTTCTCTGGAAAGACAGCGGTGTTGGGGGAGGTAGAGTCTCGTGAAAGACAGCGGTGTTGGGGGAGGTAGAGTCTCTGGAAAGACAGCGGTGTTGGGGGAGGTAGATTCTCTGGAAAGACAGTGGTGTTTGGGGAGGTAGAGTCTCTGGAAAGACAGCGGTGTTGGGGGAGGTAGGTTCTCTGGAAAGACAGCGGTGTTGGGGGAGGTAGAGTCTCTGGAAAGACAGCGGTGTTGGGGGAGGTAGGTTCTCTGGAAAGACAGCGGTGTTGGGGGAGGTGGAGTCTCTGGAAAGACAGCGGTGTTGGGGGAGGTAGAGTCTCTGGAAAGACAGCGGTGTTGGGGGAGGTAGGTTCTCTGGAAAGACAGCGGTGTTGGGGGAGGTAGGTTCTCTGGAAAGACAGCGGTGTTGGGGGAGGTAGAGTCTCTGGAAAGACAGCGGTGTTGGGGGAGGTAGATTCTCTGGAAATACAGCGGTGTTGGGGGAGGTAGGTTCTCTGGAAAGACAGCGGTGTTGGGGGAGGTAGGTTCTCTGGAAAGACAGCGATGTTGGGGGAGGTAGAGTCTCTGGAAAAACAGCGGTGTTGGGGGAGGTAGAGTCTCTGGAAAGACAGCGGTGTTAGGGGAGGTAGGTTCTCTGGAAAGACAGCGGTGTTGGGTGAGGTAGGTTCTCTGGAAAGACAGCGGTGTTGGAGGAGGTAGAGTCTCTGGAAAGACAGCTGTGTTGGGGGAGGTAGTTTCTCTGGAAAGACAGCGGTGTTGGGGGAGGTAGAGTCTCTTGAAAGACAGCGGTGTTGGGGGAGGTAGATTCTCTGGAAAGACAGTGGTGTTGGGGGAGGTAGGTTCTCTGGAAAGACAGCGGTGTTGGGGGAGGTAGGTTCTCTGGAAAGACAGCGGTGTTGGGGGAGGTAGAGTCTCTGGAAAGACAGCGGTGTTGGGGGAGGTAGGTTCTCTGGAAAGACAGCGGTGTTGGGGGAGGTAGAGTCTCTGGAAAGACAGCGGTGTTGGGGGAGGTAGAGTCTCTGGAAAGACAGCGGTGTTGGGGGAGGTAGAGTGTCTGGAAAGACAGCGGTGTTGGGGGAGGTAGGTTCTCTGGAAAGACAGCGGTGTTGGGGGAGGTAGAGTCTCTGGAAAGACAGCGGTGTTGGGGGAGGTAGGTTCTCTGGACAAACGGGGTTGGGTAATGTTGTAATAACTATAATGTATAGTATGTTTGAAGTGATACACATGTATTGCCGGTCGAGACGGTGGGTCTCTCGACAAACTTCAGTGGAGGGGATGTAGGTTCTCGCTACAGATTGCGGTGTTGGGGGGGGGGAGTAGGGTCTCTGGAAAGACCGTGGTGTCGGGGGGGATATTGGGTCTCTGGACAGACGGAGGTGGATAATGTTGTGATGTCCTACCATGAACTTAACAGGTCACCCTACACTTATTCCCGTCCTTGAACGGCTTTGTTGCTAGTCAATCATAAATTTGTTTCAAATATATAAATGAAATAAAGTCCAATTGGTATCTAATCAATTCTTTTAATTTACATACTTCAGACTGTATACCTGGAACATGGGGAGTAAACTGTTCCCTGGCATGTAAGAGTAATCACTGCGTTAACAAATCATGTGACAAACTCACTGGATATTGTGACCTGGGTTGTGCTGGATACTCCGACTTTCCAGAATGTAAAATAGGTTAGTGAGCACATTTGATAGTAACGCGTGACTGATTTAAATATTTTTAATGGGATTATTTATTTCTATGCTTTACATTTATACCTGTTTTCAAAAAAAATATATTTTTTTTTAAATAAAAAATAATAATAATAAAGCATTTTGTAGTAGGAAACAATTGCAGTGTTATCATTATACGAAAATTGTTAATACGTTTAGAAGAAAAAATATATATATAACAATTTAAGCCATTATTACATGAATTTCTTCTTTAAATACTATAACAAAATACTACGGCAAAATTTATTGGTATAAAACTAAGCAATACTTAGTTGGTTTTATAACAGGAGGCTGTTCAGGTAAATTCTACTAACAAATACGGGTACAATTATTGGGATCAATCTTTTACTAGCAAAAATAATGTTAGTGGCTCTTGAGTGAAAATAAATTTTATTCCACAAATTAATACTAACTATATGGACGCCACGCAGCAGTTTAGAAATACCGCGCAGTAAATTTTGTAAAATATGGCACAAAAATGATTTCTATGTAACTTTGCACACGAATTTGTTTACTTTCCACACTGACCAACGAATCTTAGAGGGAACATAGATCGCGCATGCGTAGCATGTATTAACGAATGCAAACCGCGCGATACTACAGCGTGTGAGTACGGCAATTGCCACCATTCAGTGAACAATTATCAGTAACTATAAATTGTCACTAATGTTGCGAGTTGTAACTGAGCTGCCAATTTTCCGACTGAAAACAGTGTGAAAACTAAAAACTGAAACTGAAAACTAAAAATTAAAATTACAAAATGAGTATTATGCTATTAGCATTATGTTATTAGCATTATGTTATTAGCATTATGTTATTAGCATTATGTTATTAGCATTATGTTATTAGTATTATGTGCTTATTTATTCTTTTTCATCTTGAATTTATAGAACTTATTATGATTTATTCTAATTTAATTATTTTACATTTCAATGATTTATTATGAGTATATATCATTTTTATCATGTCTTTAGCAGTAAACAGTATTAAACGAACAGTCGATTGACTCTACTCACCTAAGTCAAGTGATGTAGTACTTAGTACATTTAGATTTTTTTAAATTTGTAAATCCGGCTCCGGAGTCTGGGCGGATTTTTTAAAAATTGAATCGAGTACACCCTACTTAACATAACGCGAAAAACCACTATATTACAGACAGTAACTTTAGTTCATAACTGAATGATTTTCATTTTACCACAGTCGTCACATTATTGGCTAAATGATGCGACAATAATAATTCACTACAGGAAGTTTGGATGCCTTCTTGCAATACAATTAAAATATTTGTTTCAATGTCCTCGTGTTTTAATTCTGCATGTTGTATATATTTGCATTTATTCTTTTTAAAACAATGTTTAATCAGATAAGTTAAAAGCCGTCCATAAATGACTTAACGCCATTTTGGCCCAATCCCTCCCCCCTCGTCACAAAAAACATTGACTCCCCTCTCATGGGCGCCCGCAGAAATTTTTCTACGGGTACTATGAGAGAGAGAGGGATATTTTCGAAAAGGTTATATCTCCGTATAACGTTGACTATTATAGGGCGATTTCCCCCCAATAATTCTTAGCGTGATACGCAGATTTTTGGGCTGGTCACGTGACCATTAGTTAAAAGTATATACAGGTCAGTACTACTTGTCCATTGTGATAACATATACACGTACACCTTTTCTTTTGGAAGTGTCTATTGGTACTCGACTACCAAAAGCGGGTAAAACGGTAAAATAAAACCCCGACACTTCTGATTTAATATTTAAAAAATATATATATATTATGCATACGCTTCTGTGGTCTCACGGAAGTGCGTTAAATTCTTGAACTGAATGTAACAGGAAGGGGTTCGAGTTTTTATTGAGCTAAATATATAGTTATTTTCTTTCTTTCTCATTTCTTTTTCAATTGCTTTTAATTATCTATCATTTATGATTATGAGTTTACGTTTAGGGTTTAATAGTATGCTAAAGTAGAAAATTATTGCCAGCCCGCCGAACATACTCCATATTGTTTGTACAAGATAATAGGGGTTTCAATTTTTATACAAGTTACAACTGGTGCTGTATTACACCAACCAGCAAGCCATTCTAAAAGGCTAAAACTAACATGAAGTAATTATCAGAAATAGAAATAATATCAGACAGACGTTCATCTGACATTGTAGATCTAAGCTGTGTGTAGGGAAAGTGCCCCCTTGCCCCCCCTGTGGGTGCCATTAATCCTTTAATATGACGTCACAACGCTTTGCCCCCCTCCTAAAAGCCTTGTTTTCTAATTGAAAATTAGCACGTTGAAAATTACTTTTTTGTCATTAGTGTAAGTCTACATTCTTAAATCGTAACACTCTTCAAACCATACAATAAAAACTTATTGCTATAATTTACGTGCAAAAGTAAACAGGAGAAAACATATACGTTATCCATCCATTCAGGGGTTAAGCATTTTCTTTAACCTTTCATATTTTTATTGTCTATGGCCCAAAAACATAGTACGTTATATATAGTTTGATAGTATAGAGTTGAGTATACTGTAATAGTTTTTTTCCCTTTTTTTTTGTCCCATAACCTCGTGGTCGTAGGGGGTTCTAATGTTTCCGTTATAACTTTCTCGGGGCTTTGTAGACTTGGCGGCGCCCATCTCCTCTCCAAGTCAGCGGAGGACATCTTAGCGATAGTCATATATCAATCTTTATAATGTGGCCTAAGCGTTGGCTAGATCCCACGTACACCAGCTTGTGAGGCGAGTGCACTACTGACGTCGCTATCCAATATTAGTATCACTATTTGTATGAGCAACTGTAATAGGAAACAGAATCAGGAAGATTAATGAAATTACACAAAGCTACACTTATTGGAAATAATACTCACATTAATAATTTACCAATTCATATTAAATATTTTGCAGAAATTATAACAAAATGAGCATCAAAGAGAATTACCAAAGGCAATAGTATCAAACTAGTTGTGTCAATGTCTATTCGTGACTTGTGTCAAAAAGCTATAAGCAAAATGAATATAAATAGATCACAATGTTCTTAATCATATGACTAACCTTAATTTACATTTTTTAAATCTAGAATAAATAAATAAGGCTTGAAACTAAATTAAAATACCATCGTTTGTTATTTCATTAGGGCTCTGTTTTTATGTTCAATAAAATTAACATTGTGTTTAGACACATTGATTGTTATAGAAACAAGGTCAAGGGGTAGTAAATTAAATAGTTATCGTTTGTTTTCTGAAAGTAATCATTCCTGGTCTTAACTTGTAACTTAATAATAATAATAATAAATTGATTATTTATATAGCGTGGTAGGCTTTTTTAACCCCATAAGTTTTTCATGTATTTCATTTTTATAACAATAAAAAAGCGCATTTACTAGGTTTTAAATTTCCAAACCAAAATAATACTGTTGAGTTTTACCTTTCCACCATAAGAGAGTGTTAGCTCAGTTTCTCATCGAAATAGACGTGGTAAGTTTTGTAAGTGAACTCCTCATTTTACAAAGGTCTATACTGCTAATACTTATAGTTTTAAACGGCAAATATCTATACGTATATGGTTTAAATAAGTAAATGTCTTGTTACTAAAACTAAAATTATCAATTTCAACTATTCTTCATCGAACTTGGCATGGAAAAAAACACCATTCTTGAGCAAAGAGATTCAGAGTTTTCACTCATGATCAATTTCATGAGCTGCAAAAAATTATTGCAAATGTTGATATTCTAATATGGCCCTGGAAAATTTATATTTTCAGTTGATTTTCCAGGAACATGGGCAGAGGCGTAACTAGGTTTTTGGCGCCCTTGGCTAATTTATTTTTGGCGCCCTTGATAAATTGACAAGTTTCAGCTTTGCGATTTTTTCATTTGTTAGAAAAAATAATTGAATTTCTCTTAGTTTATTCATAACAATAATTACGTAGCTGACAGTGACAGTTACACAACGTGAATATAAAAAAATTCATAAGACAGGAATAATACTAATTTGCAGTTTATTATTTACCAAATAATACCAAATAAATTGGTGGATATAACAGGATATTGTTGCGTTAATAAAGAATACTGCAAAACTTGAAGTAACGTGTATTATAAATAAAAACAATAATGTCAATGTGTCATACTCATTATCTCATGCATAACGATAGAAACTCACAATTAAAAGTAAATTTAAGTAACACTCAACCGACTACAGGTCAGCACTTCCGTTAGCTGGCGTATTGGCGTGTTGCTAATACAGTCTGACCTTTCTAAGTCGAACTCAAGGGGGAAAAAATTCGACTTACGGAGTTTTCAAGTTAGGGAAACTGGTGTAATAGGCGCAGATTAATCAAGGACAATTTTGTTATTGAGAGGGTGGGGGTAGGGGGGCAGCCATAGCGGCTAAAAGGCTTGACAGGGTTTTGTGACTTGGGTTGTGCTGGATATTCAGACTTTCCGTATTGCACATTTGGTAAGTTCTAGAGAAAGCATACCAACTTTTTCAAAAGCTATCAAAAAAGCTAAAATTATTGATGGAAAAAAATTGAATTATTTTTAAGTTTAGGAAATTTGAATCTACAAAGATATTTTGTCTCAACTGAAGAAAATGTTTCGTTTCATTAAAAAAATGACAATCGATTTAAGAAGTTTATGCATGGTTGTCCATGGATGTAAATGTCAAATTATTTACTAAATAAAATTATTAAAAAAAACAACAACAACAACAAAAAACAGCAAATGTATAATCCCCAATCGTCTATATTGCATTCTTCAAAAGGTTTTTTAAAAATGTATTTGTGAATTTAAGGTGGATTTGTTATCTAATCAATAGTGTTAATATAAATACTTCAGACTGTACTCCTGGAACATGGGGAGTAAACTGTTCACATGCATGTAAGAGTGATAATTGTGTCAACAATTCTTGTGACAAACACACGGGTTATTGTGACCTGGGTTGTGCAGGATACTCAGATTTCCCAGAATGTAAAGTAGGTCAGTGAGCAAATTTATTTCATTTACTATAATTATTCATGTGAGATTTTTAAGCTGTTCTCTTTATCCCAAGTTATCACAAAAGTAACACTTTAAAAAAAATATTTTGTAAAAGGAAACATCTATACCATATTGTTCATTTAGGAATCACTCATAATTTTAGAAAAATGACAGTAACAATAACAGCAGACATTGTAATATATATGTTACTCAAATTGTAATGATTTTTTTTAAATCAGACCCTTATAAATGCTACAACAACAGCCACAAAAAATATGTATATAAAATTAAATTACTTAAAGCATTAGAAACCAATGCTTAGTGGGCAATTTCTTTACTGTAACACTGTAACGTATAAATAAACTGAATTTGTTTCACATCAGGAGGCTGTTCAAGAGAATTTTTGTTATAAAAAACAGTTGTTAGTTTCAGGATTCTCATTTACTAGAAAATTAATTATAGTGGGTCTGGAGAGAATTTACGTTCCGCTCCTAATTTTATTTCTAAATTGTATGTGATTATAAAACTTGACTATTAAGCAATATTATTTAAGGAGTTCTATTTTGCGGTTTGTTTTTTTAAAGTTCTAACTGTTTATAGTTTTTCAACTGCAAATATCTTAACCGAATTGTTGGCGTTAAACAAATAACATTATTGTTTCTAGGGTTTAAAACATAAATTTGAACTATTCATCATGGAGTTTTTCTAGAGAAAAACACTATTGTTGAGCTAGGTGGTGCAGAGTTTTAGCTCATTAAAAATGTCATGAGGTGCAAAAAATTATTGCAATTTTTTTATATTCTGAAATGGCACTGGAAAATTTATATTTCAGACTGTATTCCTGGAACATGGGGAGTAAACTGTTCACGGGCATGCAAGAGTGTAAATTGTGTCAAAAGATCTTGTGACAAACACACAGGTTCTTGTGACCTGGGTTGTGCTGGATACTCAGATTTCCCAGAATGTAAAGTTGGTCAGTGTGCAAATTCATATAATTTATTATAGAAATTAAATAATCATTCATGTGAGATTTTCAACCTTTTTCATTTATCCCACGTTATCACAAAAGTAAAACTTAAAATAAAATGAATACCATATTTTTCAATTAGGAATCGCTCATAATTTTAGAAAAAGAAAATAACAATAAAAGCAGTGATTGTAATATATTTATATATATATATATATATATATATCTGTCTGTCTCTCTCTCTCTCTCTCTCTATATATATATATATATATATATATATATATATATATATATATATTTATATATATAAATATATATGTTACAAACATTTTAATGGCATTTTTAATTGGACCCTTATCAAATACTAGAACAACAGCCACAAAAAATATTTATATAAAACTATAAAACTTAAATTAATTAAAGCATTAACTTGTGATGGTAAGTTAGATGAAAAGAAATATAAATCTTTTTTTAAAATTTTTGTTTCGATTTTTAAAATTATTTTTTTATATTTTTTTTCCGTTGTACACAATTTCTTTACTGTAACGTAATAATAAATTGATTTGGTTTCATATCTGGAGTCTGTTCAAGGCAATTTAATCATAAAAACAGTTGTTAGTTTTTGGATTCTCATTTACTAGAAAATTAATTATAGTTTGTTTTGAGAGAAATTACTTTCCTTTCCTAAGAATTATCTCTTAATTTTATGTGATTATCAAACTTGACTCTTAAGACATATTATTTAAGAACTTTTGATCAAGGTTGTATTTGTTAAAGTCTCAAATGTTTATAGTTTAACTGCAAATATTGCAACCAATTTTTTGTTTTCTGCTTTCAACAAATTATCTTATCGTTTCTAGGGTTTAAAACATAAATTTGAGCTATTCGTCATGGAAACTTGCGAGAGAAAAACACAATTGTTGAGCAAAGAGGTGCAGAGTTTTCACTCATGACAAATTTCATGGGTGAAACAATTATATTTATTTTTGTATTCTGAAATGGCCCTGGAAAATTTATATTTCAGACTGTACTCCTGGAACATGGGGAGTAAACTGTTTACAGGCATGTAAGAGTGGAAATTGTGTCAACAGTTCTTGTGACAAACATACAGGTTATTGTGACCTGGGTTGTGCTGGATACTCAGATTTCCCAGAATGTAAAGTAGGTCAGTGAGGAAATGTATATAAATTATTATAGAAATTCAATAATCTTTCAACTGAGATTTTTAAGCTTTTTCGATTTATCCCAAGTTACCAAAAGAGTAACACATTAAAAAAATATTTTGTCAAATGAAACATCCATACCTTATTTTTTTATTAAGGAATCACCCCTAATTTTAGAGAAACAAAAATAAAATAAGAACAATAGCAAAGATTGTAATATATATTTTACAGAACTTGCGATGTCATTTTTCATTAGATCCTTCTCTATATACTAAAACAACAACTACAAAAAATATTTATATGAAACTTAAATTACTTAAAGAATAACACTGTGATGTATGTTTTAAATATATATATATATATATATATATATATATATATATATATATATATAGTTTCTTTTTGTGTTTCTTTAGGACCCAATTACTTTACAAGCCAATTGTTGTTATAAAAGACAGTTGTTAGTTTCAGGATTCTTATTAAATAGAAAATTAATGATATTGGGTCTGGAGAGATTAGTTTTTCTGATTCTAAGTATTATTTCGAAATTGTACTTGATTATCAAACTTGGCTATTAAGACGTATCTTTTAATAAGTTTTAATCTAGGTGTATTTTTTATAGTCTTAACTGTTCATAGTTTTTCAACTGCAAATATCTTAACCTCAAGTTTTTGCTTTAAACAAATAAACTGATTGTTTGTAGGTTTTAAAACATACATTTGAGCTTTTTGTCATGGAACTGTACGAGAAGAAAAACTCTATTGTTGAGCAAAGTGGTGCACAGTTTTCACTTATGACAAATTTCGTATATGCAAAAAATTATTGACATTTTTATATATTCTGAAACGGCCTTGGAAAATGTATATTTCAGACTGTTTTCATGGAACATGGGGAGTAAACTGTTCACAGGCATGCAAGAGTGGTAATTGTGTGAACATATCTTGTGACAAACACACAGGTTATTGTGACCTGGGTTGTGCTGGATATTCAGACTTTCCGTATTGCACTTTTGGTAAGTTCTAGAAAAAGCATAACAACTTTTTCAAAAGCTATTAAAAGCTAAAATTATTGTTGGAAACAAAATTAAATTATTTTTAAGTTTATGAAAATTGGATCTATAAAGATATTTGTCTCAACTGAAGAATGCATGCAAGAGTGGTAATTGTTTCAACAGATATTGTGACAAACACACAGGTTATTGTGACCTGGGTTGTGCTGGATACACAGATTTCCCAGAATGTAAATTAGGTCAGTGTGGCGATAAAGATGGATATTTACGTTTGGCGAGTTGTCTAGGGGTATTATATTGAACGTATGACCTTCCCGCTCACAACGTACAACTTTAGTGATCTCCTCTATTGTCGAGGTGACGTTGGCAATCACGGTGTGTGACAAGCTGGCTTCCGTGCGTATAGCGTGTATATACGTACGGGCATCAACATGCGCTGTGTGCGTGTGCTGGCTTCAGTTGTCCGGTTAGACGTTACAAAATAGTATGTGCTGAGTCATACCTCTCAATGTCCTGTCATTCCGTGCAGGGATAAGGGAGGGTGCTTGATGCAAGACGCTTAGATTAGCGGCTGGTCCAGCTCTTGATCCTATGTGTGTCGACAATTCGGCCTGGCAGAACATCAGTCAGGAGCTCAGGTTATCTCGCTGTAGTGTCGGGTGCCCAAGGAATCAGACTAAAACTAGAAAATTACACTTCGATAGTTTTCTCTATTTCGTCCATCTCATCCACCTTTTTGGCAACCGAGCATTCAGAGTAAGGTGCCAAAATGGGATTAAAATACATTCACATAAAACAAATTAGTATTTAATACATGATATAACATAAGACTAAAATTAATATCTCATTTCTACAACCATGGGCGCAGACCTATCTGGCTGACACCTCATATGTGGATTGAGATACAAATATAGTGATGTTATTTATTATATACACATATAACCTGATCCATCTATCTGATGGAGAACGCGTGTAATCACACTTGGTTAGGAAATAGACATGGGATATTTAAATATCGCACGTGGCCCCGTACGGCCAGCGTGGGGTTAACATATTCTAATAATTTCCAACACCGCATTTATTCAATGATTAATATTTAAATAATAGTAGGAAATATATATTATATAAAGTGGCAAACAAACCTAGAGCTCAATCTTAATCAGAATCTGGTTGTTAAGGAATATGCCGGCTCTTCCACACAAAGAATGAATTTAGATTATGTCCTATGAATTAGATTCACACTGGCGACTTCTCAATAATGACATCTGGCCGGAAAGAGGCCAAGAACTTTGTTACATCCGCCTTTATACTCTAGGGGTGTTGTATTCAATCATTTTCCGATTGGTCCTTGATTGCCTGCAATGGTTACGCAAATTGACCACCACGGGTCCCCGTTTGCATATATAATTAGTTCTGATTACTGCAGGTGTAACCTCTTGGGCAGATACGATTGACTTCCCTTTTTTTTACTCGGCTACCGTGTCGCAGATGACTGTAACCCCATAAATTTCGTCACAGTCAGTGAGCAAATTTATAGAAATTACTATAGAAATTCAATACTCTTTCAGGTCAGATTTTTAAGCTTTTCCATTTATCCCAAGTAATCACAAAAGTAACACGTTAAAAAGATACTTTGTAAAAGAAAACATCTATACCATATTTTTCATTAAGGAATCATTCATAATTTTAGGCAAAAAAGTGAGATAACAACAAAAGCAGTTATTGTAATATATATTTTACAAATATTGTGATGGTATTTTTCATTAGAACCTTCTTTAAAAACTAAAACAACAGACACAAAAAAATCTCTATATAAAATAAATTACATAAAGCATTACACTGTGATGGTAAGTTAGAAAACAAATATTTATTTTTTTGATGTTTTATTTAGTACGCAATTTCTTTATTCTAATGTAAGAATAAAATGATTTTTTTTTCATATCAGGAGGTTGTTCAATTTAATATTTGTTATAAACAACTGTTGCTAGTTTCAGGATTCTCATTTGCTAGAAAATCAATTATATTTGGTCTGGAGAGAAATTACTTTCTGCTCATAAGAATTATTTCTAAATTGTATGTTATTATCAAACTTGGCTGCTAAGACAAATCATTTAATAAATGTGAATCTGGGGTGTATTATTTGTAGTCTCAGCTGTAATTTTTTTTTCAACTGCAAATATCTAAACATAATTATTTGCTTTAAACAAATTAACTTATTGTTACTAAGATTAAAATCATAACTTTTAGCTTATCCTCTTGGAACTTGCAAAGAGAAAAACACAACTCTTAATTAAGCAAAGAGGTGGAGAGTTTCCACTCGTGACACATTTATTGAGCTGCAAAAAAATATTGCACATTTTGTATATTCTGAAATGGCTCTGGAAAATTTATATTTCAGACTGTACTCATGGAACATGGGGAGTAAACTGTTCACATGCATGCAAGAGTGGTAATTGTGTCAACAGTTCTTGTGACAAACACACAGGTTATTGTGACCTGGGTTGTGCTGGATACTCTGATTTCCCAGAATGTAAAGTAGGTCAGTGAGCAAATTTATATAAATTACTATAGAAATTCAATAATCTTTCAGCTCAGATTTTTAAGCTTTTCCATTTAACCCAAATCATCACAAAAGTAACACGTTAAAAAGATACTTTGTAAAAGAAAACAGCTATAGCATATTTTTCGTTAAAGAATCATTCCTAATTTGAGTGAAAAAAATGAGATAAAAACAAAAGCAGTTATTGTAATATATATTTTACAAAACTTGTGATGGCATTTTTCATCAGAACGTTCTCTAAATACTAAAATAACATCTAAAAAATATTTATATACAAAACTTAAATTACATAAAGCATT
The DNA here is from genome assembly GCA_944989445.1 of Ampullaceana balthica. Lineage (NCBI taxonomy): Eukaryota > Metazoa > Mollusca > Gastropoda > Lymnaeidae > Ampullaceana > Ampullaceana balthica. The sequence continues at coordinate 1,063,658 of CALYLW010000212.1, forward strand.
ACACTGGGATGGTAGGCTAGAAAACAAAATATATATATATATTTTTTTTTGGTTTTGTTTAGTACCCAATTTCTTTACTGTAATGTAAGAATAAACTGAATTTGTTTCATATCAGGAGGCTGTTCAAGTCAATATTTGTTATAAAAACAGTATTTAGTTGCATGATTCTCATTTACTAGAAAATTAATTATGGTTTGTTTGGTGAGAAATTTCCGTTTATTCTAGGGCTGTGAAAGTATCGATTAATTTCTCGATTAATCGTTAAAAATTTTATCGATTAAATATCGATCAAAATAATTTTAATCGATAAAGATTCGATTAAAATTTATGAAAATATTTATAATATTTTTTAAAATTTTTAGTAATAAATAATAAATTATTAATAATTAATAATAATGTATATATATATATTTTTACGTACAAACATCTCCCGCGTAATATTAAAATAAAAAAAAGGAATATACATGAAATATATATAAATAAACATATTCCCTTTGGGCCCATATGCTCGTGGGCCTTCGGGCAAATGCCCAACGGGCCTATGTGTTAAGACGACCTTGCTGACAGCATCAGCGCAGTTAAATTTAAACTTATAACTAGAAAGTAGAGCAAATATGTTGTTTTTAAGCTAACTGCGGATGGCAAAGTCGAAGATGGTGAAAACGTTTGCTGTGTCCACTGCCATAAACAATTATATTTTAAGGGATCAAATACTTCGCTGACGTACCACCTTCAGCACAAATCAACTATCAACACATTGTCATGAAATTTAGTTCAAAATATTCTTAATTTTCAATGTCCGTGAGAAATGTTCAGTTTAATGACGTCATAAATTTCTATTTTTGGTTTTAATCGAAATTATCGATTAATTAATCGATAATTTTTCAAAAAATTAACGATTAAATTTAAATTAATCGATAACAGCCCTAATTTATACTCATTCTATAGCACGTTCGTTCATAAGCCGAGCCCCCATCTTTTAGATGAGAAATGTATTAAAACTGTATAACCCGCTCGCAACCTGACCCCCAAAAAACAATATGACATCTTAAAGAAAACGGTACAATTATTTTTTTTTAAACTGCAAGCTAAATCATTCATTATGATTGCTATTTTGTTCTGAATATCTTTGTCTTTGTGCTCTTTCTTAGGCAAGAGTTACCGGTATTTAAACAAAAATTATTTGGTAAACAGTGACGAAAGCACTTACATTAAAATTTGTTGTTTAAAAGAAAATTTGTATAACAAGCCATTAAAACGTTCACAAAAATACATAAAATGATTAAATAAGGTAAGTGAACATGTTTAATAATATTTTATAGCTTCTAATAGAGCAGTTTAATATTGTAGAATGTAGAAAAGGACCTTGAGGATCTACAATAACAACACCGATATTCAAAATCCAGGCAAAATTACGTTAATGATCCGCTCGAAAGCCGACCCACAAACTTTTCCCCATATATTTTGTCCAAAAAAGGTCGGCTTGCGAACGAGTATATACGGTACTTTCCAATCCTAAAAATTATTCTTCAATTATATGTGATTATCAAACTTGACTAATATAATATATTATTTAAGAAGTCTTAATCTTGGTGTATATTTTAAAGTCTAAACTGTTTATAGTTTTTCAATTGCAAATATCGTAACCTAAATTTTTTGCTTTAAGCAAATAAGCAAATTGTTTCTAGAATTTAAAACATAAATTTTAGCTATTCATAATGGAACTTGTCGAGAGAAAAACACAATTGTTGAGTAAAGAGGTGCAGAGTTTTCACTCATGACAAATTTCATAAGGTGCAAAAAATTATTGCAATTTTTGTATATTCTGAAATGGCCCGGGAAAATTCATTTTTCAGAATGTACTCCTGGAACATGGGGAGTAAACTGTTCACAGGCATGTAAGAGTGGTAATTGTGTCAACAGTTCTTGTGGCAAACACACAGGTTATTGTGACGTAGGTTGTGCTGGATACTCAGATTTCCCAGAATGTAAACTAGGTCAGTGAGCAAATTTATATCAATTACGAGAGAAATTCAAAAACTTTCAGGTCAGATTTTTAAGATTTTCCATTTATCCCAAGTTTTCACAAAATTAACACCTTAAATTTTCTTAAAGGAAACATCTATACCATATTTTTCATTAAGGAATCACTCATAATATTCGTTATAAAAAGAAATATTGTAAAAACAAAAGCAGTGATTGTAATACATATATATCAAAACTTGTGATGGCATTTTTCATCATAACCTTCTCAAAATACTAAAACAACAGCCACAAAAAATATTTATATAAAACTTAAATTACCTAAAGAATTACACTGTGATGGTAAGTTAGAAAACATATATATATATATATATATATATATATATATATATATATTATATATATATATATATATATATATATGTTATTTTGTTTAGTACACAATTTCTTTACTGTAATGTAAGAATAAAATGAATTTGTTTCATATCAGGAAGTTGTTCAATTCAATATTTGTTATAAAAACAGTTGCTAGTTTCAGGATTCTCATTTACTAGAAAATCAATTATATTTGGTCTGGAGAGAAATTACTTTCTGCTCATAAGAATTATTTCTAAATTGTATAAGATTATCAAACTTGGCTGTTAAGACAAATCCTTTAATAAGTTTGAATCTGGGGTGTATTTCTTGTAGTCTCAACTGTTAATATTGTTTTTCAACTGAAAATATCTAAACCTAAGTATTTGCTTTAAACAAATTAACTTATTGTTACTAAGATTAAAATAATAACTTTTAGCTTATTATCTTGGAACTTGCAAAGAGAAAAACACTATTCTTGAGCACAGAGGAGCAGAGTTTTCATTCATGACACATTTTATGAGCTGCAAAAAATTATTGCAATTTTGTATATTCTGAAATGGACTTGGAAAATTTATTTTTCAGACTGTACTCCTGGAACATGGGGAGTAAACTGTTCACATGCATGTAAGAGTGGTAATTGTGTCAACAGGTCTTGTGACAAACACACGGGCTATTGTGACCTGGGTTGTGCTGGATACTCAGATTTCCCAGAATGTACAATTGGTCAGTGAACACTGAAAAAAAGCATTTATCTTTTAAAGATATAATTAAAATAAACTTTAACAAAAACAATTCAAGTTTAATATGTTATGTCAATATAGTGTCAAATAATGTTTTCCATTTTTTTATTCAGTTTAGTGAATATATTCAAAGTTCTATTATGTATGTTTTTTACAAACATTCATAAATCACATATGTATAGTTAATTTAGATATTGTTTTTGACAGTTTAAATTATTTGAATGTTCCACACACAAAAAAAGTTGAAATTCTTAATAAAAATATTTTTTTTATTTATTATTTTTAAACAAAATTCAGTTTATTTGAGATCCATCAAAGTTTATCTATAAATATTTCAGACTGCCCTCCGGGAACATGGGGAGTTAACTGTTCGGAGATATGCAAGAGTCATAATTGTGTTAAAAAATCCTGTGACAAAAACACTGGATATTGTGATATTGGTTGTGATGGATTCTCAGGTTTTCCACTATGTATGGATTGTAAGCTTGCACATTTTATTTGAAATACTATAACCTGAATGTTGTTTAGGAAAGAGTTTACGTTTTTTCATTTAACACACGAGCCTAAACCAATCAAATGGTGAAAAATTATGTATTTACATTATATTTTTATAGAACGTTATCAATAATTGTATATTCAAAATTATATAACAATGAAACAGTAATAATAAATTCTTTTGAAATGTAATCATGACATCTCATGGCATTATAGCTTTTGTACAAGACAAATGAATAAAAAAAAACAACTAAAACATAACTTTTTACCATAATATGTTATGGTTCAATTGAAACAACAAAACAATAAATTATAATTTCTATGTAATTTTGTTTTCTATTATACAAAATGTACTTAATTGTCTCCTGCAATAGTTCTTCCACATGCAAAATTTCTGGAAAAAGACAAGTGATATTTTCAGGAGTCTATTTAGGTTGTCTGATTTCTCCCAAATATAATATTAATAGTTCTGGGATGAGGTTAGGCTCTTTAGTAAAAAGTAAAAATGGCAATTTAAATAATTAAAACTTTAAGTTTTATGACATTAAAATTATTTTAGTCTTTTTCTGTCTTTATTTTATTATATGTTACTAAATATATGTAAATCTAAAGAATAAGTATGTGCGATAAAGGTATATTTTAATTTTGAAAAAAAAATATTCGTTTAACTTGGAACAGGCCCTTTAGAACTCTACTATCCTTAAACATACATGTATAGATATTTCAATATTGAAAACTGTTATTACATAAAGAAAATGTGGTAATGTGTTTATATTTACCTATGGACTTGTATATTTGTATCTCAGACTGTGCTCTTGGAACATGGGGTGTGAACTGTTCAGGGAAATGTAAGAGTAATAATTGTATCAAGAAATCTTGTGACAAGTATTCAGGATATTGTGATCTTGGTTGTGATGGATATTCAGACTTTCCATATTGCACATTTTGTGAGTGGTCTTTATTTTTAAAGCCTTTTTCAAAATCAGTTAAAATTGCTGAAGTAGCAATACTATATAATAAAAGGCAATGTTATGTGCGATCATCGAGTGTTTGGTCTCTCAAACTCCTACATACTCCCACAGCCAACCACTGGTGGATAATAATTAAGTCTCATTTACCTATTGAGCGACGTTCAAAACGAGTTATTTTTGGTGCAGTTTTTTCCCAAGAGTTTATAAAAGCCATGCGCTTTGGGATTTTTCAATCAAAAACTTTGCATTTACGGGTTATTTATTATAACTCTGGACTGACCGCGATGTGGGAGGGGGGAGGTAGGGTCTCTGGAAATACCGCGATCTTGGTCGAGGTAGGTTCTCTGGACAGACCACGGGGTGGAGAGGTAGGGTCTCTGAACAGACCACCGGTGTGGGGGCGGAGGTAGGTTCTCTGGACAGACGGGAGTTGTAATGTTATTATAACTATAATTTATAGTATTTTTGACGTGATACACATGTATGGCCGGTCGAGACGGCAGTGTAACATCTTTATGATGTTTTACTTATTAATATATCTTGTAGGGTTTCTCTCAATACATAACCTTGCATTCAACAATCCTCTGAAGAAGTGTTTTCAATAAAACAACTTTAATATCCACATTATGTAAAGAACATGTATAACTTGATGTTATACAACGTGGAGTCCGCAGGCACACGCCCGCCATTACATACATAACTTCTCCAACTCCTTTATCCTTTTGTCCTTTATTTTGGTAACACTGCCTCGCCATATGTCCTGGCTTTTTACAGTACCAGCAAATAGTTTGTCTGTTGCCTTGGTTTGGCAGACTCTGGTTTCTCATTCCTTGTCTTTTTTCTTCCATTTTATTTTGTACTGCAGCAAAGATATTTTGTCTTTTATCCATGTCCACATTTGGATGAGAATCCTTGAATGTGCGTAATACATTAGCAAAATACCCGCTTTGCTGCGGTAAATTAGGATTTCAGTAAGCATTGAGAACCCGCGTAACACAAATTCAAAACACAAATTGATTTCAAAATGGATCATGATGGATATAATACATATATTAACTTCACCGTCTTGTCTGTCTGTCTGTTGTAGTCCCGCAGGAAAAAAAAACGAAAAGTAAGAAAATGACACACTTCCCGTGATCCTATCGAGCTGATAATTTATTTTTTTTCCGTCTGCTACCATTGCGGGAGGGTACTCAACAACCGCCCAAAGTTTCACGCTTCCACCTACACGGGAAATAGGAGAATTAGTGATTTTAAGTTTTTATATAGCTCATATAAGAAAAAAAATTACATTTCGGCCCCCGGCCCCCGTTATGTGATAATATATATAATTGTTCCACCTGTTACCATCGCGGAATGTTATCCAACAACTACCCAAAGTTTCATGCTTCTACCTTCTCGGGAAATAGGAGAATAAGGGATTTTTAATTTTTATAAAGCCAGAATAAGGAAAAAAAACCTTTTTGGGCCCCCGGCCCCCATGAGTGTGAATTTCAAAATTCTTTTTCACCTGTTACCATTGCGGAACTGTACTTAACAACTCTCCAAAGTTTCATGCTGCTACCAACACGAGAAATTGGAGAATTAGTGATGAGTCAGTTTTTTATATAAGAAGAAAACTACATTTTGGTCCCCGGCCCCCATTAAGTGATAATTTAGATAGTGTTTTAACCTGTTACCATCGCAGAATGTTACTTAACAACTACTCAAAGTTTCATGCTACTTCCTACACAGAAATTAGGAGAATTAGTGATTTTCAGTTTTTATATAACTCATATAAGGAAAAAACTACATTTTGGTCCCTGGGCCCCAGTAAGTGAAATTTTGAATATTTTTTCGCCTGTTACAATCGCGGAAGTGTACTCAACAACTTCCCAAAGTTTCATGCTTCTACATACTCGGGAAATAGGAGGATTAGTGAGTTTTCAAATGTGTATATAGCCAATGGAAGGGGAAAAAAAGATTTTGGGCCCCCGGCCCCCATGAAGCTGAATTTATAAATTCTTTTTCGCCATTTGTCGTCGAGAGAGGCTACTTGACAACTTCCCAAGGTTTCATGCTTCTACATACACGGGAAATCCGAGAATTAGTGATGAGTCAGTTTTAATATAAGAAAAGACTACATTTTGGCCCCCGGCCCTCAGTAAGTGATAATTTAAATATTGTTTTTAACTGTTACCATCGTGAAAGTGTACTTAAAACTACTCGGGAAACAGGAGAATTGTTGATTTTAAAATTTTATATAGGCCATATAAGGGAAAAAACTTTTTTGGGCCCCCGGCCCCCATGAGTGTTAATTTAAAAATTCTTTTACGCCAATTTTCGTCGCGAGAGGCTACTCAACAACTTCCCAAAGTTTCATGCTTCTACCTACGCGGTAAATCCGAGATTAGTGATGAGTCTGTTTTAATAAAAGAAGAAACTACATTTGGGCCCCCGGGCCCCATTAAGTGATAATTTAAATATTGTTTTTACCTGTTACCATCGTGGAAGTGTACTTAACAACTACCCCAAGTTTTATGCTTCTACCTACACGGGAAATAAGAGAATTTGTGATTTTTAGTTTTTGTATTGCTCATATAAGGAAAAAAACTTCATTTGGGCCCCCGGCCCCCAGGAAGTGATAATTTAATTTTTTTCCTCCCGTCGCTATCGCTGGATCTTACTCAACAACTTCCCAAAGTTTCATGCTTCTGCCTACTCGGGAAATAGGAGAATTGGTGATTTTCAAATTTTATATAGGCCATATAAGGGAAAAAAACGGTTTTGGGCCCCCGGCCCCCATGAGTGTTATTTTTAAAATTCTTATTCGCCAATTATCGTTTAGAGAGTGTACTCAGCAAGTTCCCAAGTTTCATGCTAATACCTACGCGGGAAGTTGGAGAATTAGTGATGAGTCCGTTTTTTTATATAAGAAAAAAACTACATTTGGGCCCCCGGACCCCATTAAGTGTTATTTTAAATATTTTTTTCGCTTGTTACCATTGCGGAAGTGTGCTTATCAACTACCTAGTGTTTCATGCTTCTACCTACACGGAAAATAGGAGAATTGGTGATTTTTAGTTTTTATAAAGCTCATATAAGGAAAAAACTTAGTTTTTAGACACTGTAGTTCAATTTGTTAATATAAATTGCAATGATCACTCTTTCCACATAATGAATAGATACAAAGTCACTCCTTTAGTCGCTTTTGAATTCACTAATATTATTAGTTATTGAAGGTTACTAAAGATTTAACTGATTCAAATTTTACACTGACAAAGTTGTTAATAGTCCATAGCTTCCCAAGTTCAAGGTTTGTTTACAGTTCTTTCTTGAAATTATTAGTAATGGCATGTGTTACGTTGACACTTTGTGCTCAGTCTGCCTTGCGCTTGACCCAGATTCAGTGCGTCTAGCTGCAATGTGGGAAGTCAAGCCACCATTCTGAAAATTCGTGTATCAAATATTTCATTGAACCACAAAAGTTTATTCACATCTGCTTACGAACTTGAATATTCATAAATTACGATGGCCCACAATATTTCTTCTTTGAATGAATACTTTCCCTTTTGAATATACAAAATAATTGTCATTTCCATGAAGACCTCCTTCCTGTACTTTCTTCACTCAGGACTAATGGTAATCAGTAATCTTTTTTACTTTGACACCAATGTAACATATAAGGTTGGTCGAGACGGCAGTGTAACATCTTTGTGATGTTTTACGTATTAATATATCTTGTAGGCGTTCTCTCAATACATAACCTTGCATACAATAATCCTCTGAAGAATTGGTTTCAATAAAACAACTTTAATATCCACACTATATAGAGAACATATATAATTAAAGGTTATACAACGTGGAGTCCTCAGGAACACGTCAACCATGACATACAGAACTTCTCCAACTATGATAATACTCTCAAAGTTCTTACCCCTTTCGTCCCGCGCTTTCACTCTCGTGACCTCTCCGTCACCCAACTCGTGATTCATACGTGACAGGCGGGTCTCTCGACAAATTGTTGTGGAGGGGTTGTAGGGTCTCCCGACGGACCGCTATGTTGGGGGGTAGGGTCTCTGGACAGACCGCGGTGTGGGGGGGGGTAGGGTCTCTGGACAAACCGCGCTGGGGGGAGGTACGGTCTATTGACAGACCGCAGTTTGGGGGGGGGGTAGGGGTATCTGGATAGACGGGGGTGGGTAATGCAGTGATGTTCTTCCATGAACTTCACAGGTCACCCTACACTTATTCCGGTCCTTGGACGGGCATTGTTGCTAGTATTAGAATAAAACACTAATTTTTATTATTTATACAGTCTTTATTTTTTATGTTATAAAAATAACACTATATCAAGTTATGTTATCATCAAATTTAAGGGAATTGGTTATAAAAAAAATTGACATTCAAATCATCTGCTTAAAATGATTCAATCACTTATATTCATGTAAGGGCAATATATTCATTGTATACAAACATTCTTATTCTAGTCACGATATAATTAAAACACTAACTTCAGCTTAATTTGTTGTCAACTATGGCTTAAATATGTATTATTATATTTCTTATTGGATTTTGTTAAGTGAATAAATTTCAATAGGTTACATTTTTTTATTATATCGTTTTACTCTTTAGATCACCAAATACACTAAAAAATAGTGATGTTATTTGGAAAACTAAGAATGCGTATGATGATTTGACCCAATACATTAAAAACAAAATTATTATGATTTGAAATTATTGTTTCTAAAGCATGCACTACTGAGGGATGGGGTTGGAATTGTTCGCAGCCATGTAAAAGTGAATATTGTCAAGAAGACTCTTGTGACAAGGACACTGGTGTGTGTAATCTTGGATGCGACGGGCACACCAACTTTCCAGATTGCAATTTTGGTATGTGCTGACTGTTAAATATCTAATTGTTCAAGACAGCTCTTTTTTATTTTTATTATAAGAAAAAAATATAGATTTTGACTATACCAGAACTTAACAACCTTGTATTAATACTTTTAATATCATTTATTTATGGTATGTGTTCTTATTTTTAAGTAATAGATCATAAGAAAACCCCTCCTCTGTTAGGAAATGTTCCATCTGTATTAAAAAAATTTAAATCAAATCAATTATATTTTATATGATTTCTCAAATGTGGTTTAATGTTTTTTAGGTTAATTAACCTTCAACTTTTTAAAAAATATATATTTTGGGTTATCCCTCGGTGAACTTTTTATCTAAATCTTGAATATTGATAAGAAATAACTGAAAAAATATATATATTTTTAGCACTGTCGTGTTTTGGCAACTATTTTTACAATTTTCTGCTTGTATATTTTTGTTAAGAACATGTTTTCGCACATAATTAGTTTGTTTCAACACTAACGGAAACGTCGTATCTGCTGCTCATTTTATTAGCTTCATATGCTTTTTTTTCAACAAGTTTACAATAATGTGTATTCAGTATTTTTATATTAAGCACCTTAAGCTCAGCTGCTTTCTGAGGTAGTGAGCTGCATCATTTATCAATTTAATATTATTAATAATATTATTAAATGATAGTCTCTGTTTTGTCTAATAAATAACAGGATATGTTTCACCAACAATAGTTTTCCTTAATAACTTAATCTAAATGAAATCAATTAATTTTAATTTATAGATATTTGGTTGGTTGTCTTATGCTTTGCGAAACAATTGACGAGTGAACAATAACCAATATGAAATTTCAAGTTCAAGCCAGAATTAAGAAAATTACATCTGTATGTTTTATGTAGCTTTTGAAGAGGCACTTTCATGAATACAATAATAATAATAAGTTGTTTTTTTTTAAACAATATGATGGAAGAATTTCTACTGTAATACTGTAATAGAGAAATATATGACAATAAACTATTTCTTAAGTCAGCTGACGAATATTGTTTTTCCATCCTAGTTTTTACAGAATAATCGGTTGTCTATATCATCCTAAAATAAAGAAATAAAAAAATAATTATACAAAATTAGAGCTGCCAAAATTAGCGATTACACATTAAATGTAATGATTAAAATTAATTGTATCCAATTTATTAATAATTTATATTTTTTGTTCCTTACATACTGTTCCCTCATATTATTATTATTATTTAGATATTCATACCTAAACAAAAAAGTTTTTCCTTATTTCTTGCATAGCAGAACGAATTTGCTGTGTTAAGTCACAAAATTATGAATCCATTGAATTACTGTGACTTAATCAGTTCGGGTTTAATAATGAATCACGACTTAACGAGATCTATATAAGAATTATTAAAATATAATTAATCGAAATTAATATATTAATCAATTAAATGTTTTCACGATTAATTGAACTTTTTTTTTAATCAGTACCAGCCCTAACAAAATTAATAATGCAAAAAAAAATAATAATTCTTTGTTAGAAAGACAATATGAAATCAGCTTAAGCAAATTAATGATTAATTACCTATTAAAATATGCTTTGCTAAGTCGAACAAAATGTCTGGAGATTCATTTAATATGATCAATTTAAGTAATAATGCAGGCTGTACCTAAAGAGCATTTAAAATCGGGATTTACTTTAATTGTTAATGTGATTCGAAAACAAGCATAAGAAAATATGACTACATATCAAGTATGTTGTAGATATGGGTAAACAGGTAATGAATAAACAGTCATATACTGATAGTAGGGATCACATATTTACATTTCGCTAAGGATTTTATAAGTTTGTTAGGTTTTTATGTTGTAGAGATAACTGAAAATACATTATTATCAACGTAACTTGAGATTTTAAAATGACAACACACAATATTATTATGAAAAGTCGAATTTCAAAGATGGGTTTTCGAAAATGCATGCTGTTTATAAGTCTATAATCTATTAATGACTAAAAACCTCATAAAGAAATACTAAGAAAATTAGAAAAAGAAATATTATTAAATGTTATTAAGATACATTTAAAGCCCCTAAATAAATTCCTGCGAAGCTTATAGGCTATTATGTACAATCATTCCTCTGGCCGAATGATCTTTACGAAAATGTGAATTTTGTATATTATTTTCTTTAGTAATTAAATTTGGATTCGATAATATTTTTTTTGAAACATAAATGTTTGTCCATTTCCCAGATGTTTATACAATTATTTCAGAATGTGAACTTGGAAGATGGGGAATAAACTGTTCGGAGATATGTAAGAGTGGTAACTGCGTCAACAAATCTTGTGACAAACACACAGGTTATTGTGACCTGGGTTGTGCTGGATACTCAGATTTTCCTTACTGCACTGTTGGTTAGTAATCGCAAAACATTTTAATGCGATTTTAATATTGCTTTTTTCTTTTTTAATACTTAATGTTATATATTTTATAATGATATTTATTGGGTTATTTTTTAAAGTTGATATATATACAGGCAAAATTAAACGTAGTAAATTATTAAATTTCAAATCTAACGACCAAGGGACACAAAACGATTGTTACATAATTACTGCCACATTAAAATTAATTTTAACAGCGTGCTCTGCAGGGACATGGGGAAACAATTGTTTGGAAGATTGTAAAAGTGATCACTGTGATAAGAATTCGTGTGACAAACATACAGGGTTGTGTGATATCGGCTGTACTGGCTTTGTGAATTTTCCTAATTGCACTTTAGGTAAGTGTTTGCGTTACATTGTTCGTACCACAAAAAGATGAATAACTTTTATCTTTAAAAATTAACTTTTAAATTTTTAAAACTTTGATTAAATTTTATTAAATTAATCAATGCATTTGTAAGAAAAATATTCCTTTTGTGTGTGATTTTAAATTAAAAATAAATCGATGCTAATAAGAATCAATATTAAATCTTTTAAATTGAGCAGTTATATCATATAATAATATAAAGATACAATAATTATTTATTCAATAAAACATGTATCCTTAAAAAATACACTATTTCCTATAGATTTTAGCCTCAAAAACACGTCCTCCTAAACAAGGTAAGATTTATGAATATAAAATAAAAAAAAATTTAATGTAAAATTGACTAAAAATGTATACTGTATAGAGGTAAAAAGTGGTATGACTTAATAGTAGCAACGAATAATATCAAACTCATCTGCTTTAGTTTATTTTTCCGAGTTAAAGCCTACTTAAAAAAAATAATGATCATTTCGGTTAAATTCTTTAAACAAACAAAGTTCTTACTATGTTTGCCTGGTCGAGTTATTTCATGTGGATATTGTTGTCTTAATCAGTGACGTTTACACCTGAATTTCCTAGTATTTCGATACCGTTTTTGCCTCGAGTTCTATCTCCGGACCGGCACACTTTAATTCTATTGAAAAGGGTATGCAATAAACTTTAACATAATTTTATCTTAACGGGTGCCATCAAGTGGTTAAACATTCCCTTAATTATTTCATTTTACAACCTTAATAACTTTATTTCGTTAAAATTGGTTTTGGCCCTCAAAAGGTATGCCTTCCGAAGTTTTAGGACTTGAGGGTGGAAATAAAAATGATACCCAGAGTCATTCCCATTTCAAAATAAAAACAGGGGTTCGGAAATGTCTTTTTTTATCCTAAATACGATGTAATGCATAAATATAATTATATATTGAACTGATAAGAAAGGATTACAGTTATTAATTGATTTAGTAACTTTTATTATATTTAATAGAATAATAACACCAAAGATTATACTTTAACTTGATTTTTCTGAGTAATAAGTTATTTCAATCATAATTTAATATTTCTATACTTCATTGTCATTGTTTATTTTACTATACTATACTAATAGTTACTATTACAATTAATTATTATTTTTATTAATGTGAGTTTACAAAGAAATACAGGTCCAATAAACATTAGAACCTAATATTATTAGTTTTCTAGTACAAAATCTTATAGTATTAGGATTACTCAATAGTATTTTAGTTATATTTGGGTCTTTGGGTTACTTTAATTAATTATTTATATTATTATGGTGAATACTATTACTAACTATTAAAATTAAATAATTTATTTTAAGAGCATAATTAAACGTTTTGTATAATGCTAAGTCCAAACTGATACTTACCTTAGAATTAATAATACTAATAGTGGTGATGTGATCCTTTTATTTAAAAGTTAATAATTGTTGTTAAACATTTCTAAATCTCACTCACCATCTTCTTTTCACAAAGATGAGGACATACACATTTGACAAACAATAAAGTAATAAAAAGAAATAAATCTCAATAATTAAAATTAAATAATATTACTTAGTAAAAAAGGCATAGGAATAGTTACAAGAAATAAAAATAATATTCCATTGCAGAACTCGGAATATCTTCAATTGCCACATATTTGATGAAGACAATGACAAAGGTTATGAATGACCTATTGAGAAATGTGCCTACAATAATACAAGTACAAGTTATTTACTCAGAAATTGACATGCAAAATGTCCTTATTATCATTAAATGATTTAATGAGATACTTAAATCTTCAAATACTTATATAATTTAATTTTAATTTGAAATTTCAGTAATCAGGCTTCGGGGGTTTGGGGTATTTCCAAAAATAATTTATTGTAATTTGCATTCAGTTGTATTTTAAAAGTCAAATGCTCACTATTAAAACATTTAAATATAGTTATTGATTTAAATTTACCATATAAATTAATTTAAATAAATTAGGCATGCAATTGTTTGTACTGATTTGTATTTGTATATTTTAAAAAAGTATAATTTTCAAAATAATTTTTTTCAACAAGCCTTGAAATATATTTATACAAAATTCAAAATCTTGATATACTTTATACACTTCTTGTTCATTGGTTTGTTTATGGGATTATAAATGTCTCCTGAAAATTTGATACCGATATGTCTAAAATTACGAAAGTTGTGAGAGAAAGAGTACAGAATTTTGAAATTTGGAAAACAAGTTTTGTAATAAATTATATAGTTTATATAAGGAGCAAAAAAATCCATTAAAAAATTCATAACTTCACTTCTATAAAAGATAGAAAGACAAAACAAGTGTTTTTTAAAAAAAGGTCTCAGCAAGGCAATTAAAATGATTTATTATTTAAGCCTATTGGACTACATTTAAATTTTCTGTCAAAGTGGCTAATAATTATATAAATTAATAATTCGAAGTTATAAAGATATAAATTTAATAAACTAATTTTCTAAGACAATTTCGTGTTTTTTCTAGCGACTAGTCATATTTACTTTTAAAAAAAATTAAACTATCCAATAAAATATTAATATAAAGTCAAATTAAAGTAAATATATTAACTTTAAATTAGCAGTGACTAACAGTTACAAAGTAAGTAAGTAACATATTAACAAAAGAAATCAAATTTACAAGTAATACATGTATATACTGAATTTATGTATAGAACTCTTAATAAATTAATAATCCATTCTGCTGACCATAATATCGTTGCATGAAGAGTGTAGACTGTAGACATGGTAAAGTAAACATAAAGAATGCAGTCGATAATAATTTAATAAACCAATTTGAATGCCTGAAACTAAATTTTATTGGTAGAAAACGTGAAAGCTAAATACAAGGCGGTTATGGTTTTGCGAAATAAAGCAACCGCTAATCTTTTCCCAAAACCGAATTTTAACTCGGATTTCCGATTTTCGTTTAACAACACAAGTACTCGGATTCGTACCTGGATCCTGCACATAGTACATACAACTATTCGGATTTGGTACCCGGTTGGTCCCTAGTTATCACTCAATCAAAGTATAATTTTTTTCCCCAGCTTGCATGCCAGGCTATGTTGGACTTAGATGTATAAATACTTGCAATTGTATTGATTCGTTGTGTGATGACGATGGCAATTGTGTTGAGAGATCCAAATCTTCAGTGCCTTGGTTCCATCACGCATGTCAATATTGTAAGAGGAAATATATGTTTGAAATGTTGCTCTACCAAATTAAAAAAATATATTTAAAAGATATAAATTTCCTTAAATACTCAAATTCATATAACCTTATTAATCAACAAAAACACCTTTAATTTCTACTAGAGAAATGATGCATCAAAGCGAGAGAATCCATTGATCCTGGAAAATATATTAATTATTAAGTATTCTTAAATCTTAGTTTCTCAAATATTAACCATACTTTATTAATAATTCAGTGGTTTAAATATCTTAGATTGGAGATTCAAATGTTTGAAAGATTATCAAGAAATGTTTTAATCCCATATTTAAGCTTGTAATAACATATGTTTTTACTTTTACATCCATTTGTGTAATATAAGTGTCTTTTTTACATACATTTAAAATACTCCTTTGTAAGTAAACCATTAGGTGTCTAAACACATCATATATAAATATAAAAATCAAACTTTGTTGACGTATTATACGGTGGGATTTGTGTCACATACGTTTTTACATGGATAGCGTGATATCGACCAAATTACGCACATATATCCCTAATTACTCGCATTAAACATTATTTGGGTTTTTAACTTAACATCTGAAATGTTTCGGGCCAGGGCACCATTCAATTTTTAATTACATAATTATTACAACTATAATTTGAATTTATTTTTAAACAACCAAGATTACAAATTAAAATTACAAATACAAAACGTTTAAATATGTATATTTACAAAGTGACGATATTCTAAGAATTGAGAGCACGATTAACTTTTATTAAATTAAATTTTAAAGTTAACTTTTAACTTTTTAAGTTAAGTTATATTTTTTTTAAATTACTATAGTAATTGTTATGTATACTATATCACTTTTTTCTATTTTCAATGTATTCTCATAATCATATCATATCAAATAATACTATTAGTCTATTATTAATTATTAATTAATAGCGTTAATTTAATAGTAGTCATATTATTTACTTTTTAAATGGCTTTTCTAAAATATTCTAGAATACTCGAATTTAATCTTCACAAGATCTCTGTTATTGGGACAAATTTTAAAGCATTACCCCCATTATTTGTTTAACTTTGAATATAATATAATTAGGGCTGCGGAAATTAACGATTAATTTCTCAATTAGCCTAATTTTTTAACAATTTGTAATAATTAAATTATAAATAATACCTTTCCTGTCGATTACACCGAACATTTTGGCTTTACTCTATTGACTGACGGGAATGTTCAAAATGTTGATAAAGTTAGCCTACCATGTTTCTAACACTTTGCCTACTTATCAAACCAAATGAAAATCGTATTAAGCTAATGGCAGTAATGGATAATGGGGTCTTACTCATAGACAGGAAATGATGACAGCTCTTCTGATGAATTACTGCGTTACAAAATGGAGATGAAATTTCCTGAATCCATTATCATTAACCCTCTACAATGGTGGAAACTTAATGAACACCGATATCAGACAATGTAATTCATTGTCAAGACCGTTTTGTGCATACCAGTTAACTCAGTTCCATGTGAATGATTGTTCAGCTCGGCTGGTAATATTGTCAATGAGACCCGCTCATCACTTTTTGCAATATCTCCATTTATTATTAATATGTTATACTAGTAACAAAGCCCGCCCAAGGACGGTAATAAGTGTAGGGTGACCTGTGAAGTTCATGGACGCTATAATTTTGTAGTTGTTATGCTGAAGCGTTTGCAGGACATTGTCGTCGCAGGGCAAGGGATGTGGACAACAACAACAACAAAAACAGTCTAAACAACAATTTTGAAATTTTTGGGATCATACTGGAGTATGTTATCTCATCAAAATATGCCTTAAGGGATTCGACATGGGATTCCCTTATGCAACGGGATAATAGTGGGATATGTGATTCCATCTATGTTTAACATCGTAAAATGGGAATGTGATCCCAATATGCAATGGGATCATACTTGGGTATGCATTCTTAATGGTGTATGCATCATATGAGGGTAAGGAATTTTACCAAAAATGGGATACCATTATGCAACGGGATAATGCTGAGCTATTTCATCCCTTCAATGTAAGGTATTTTATAGGGGAAAGGGGTTTACTTCATGAATGTGATCCCATTAGGCATAACGGGGAATGTAATCTAAAAAAACAAAGACATGGAATCATATGGGGAAAAGGATTTCACCTAGAATGGGAACCCATTATTCAACAGGATCGCAATGGGTGGGGTAGAAAAAATGGATCTCTAATGCGGATCCGGAAAAGCCGAGTATATCAACTGGTACCTTTTAAAAGAAACATAGATTTTTAAAAAAAATTGTTTTGAAAAAACTGTTCTCTGTGCTGTTTGTACTATAAAAATTCTTAAAATAAAACTGTAGACTAGAATTTTATTTGAAACCCTTTTTAAAAGAAGTAGACTTCATGTTTTTAAAAATTTAAATTAAAAAATAAACATAAATCCATAGTCCTTAGCTTTCACCTTACATGCTACATTTTAGGTTGTTTTTTTTTACTTTAAATAGGGATATTTAAAGAAATTTTAATTAAACTTTCCAGGAATCTAGTGTAGTTCAAAAGCAACGACCTAATCAAAATTGGTTTTGTTCTGTTAAAAATAAATAAATAAATAAAATAAAGATAATACTAAACACAAACATAAAGAAAAATACATATTTAGAAAAATAAAAACTCTATAATTAATAAATGTCAGAATGTTTAGCTATTAAAATAATAATAGCTGGCTTTCAAATTTTTTCAATGTAATAAACATTTTTGTTTTCATAAAATACAATTTAAAAAAGTGATCATGTTATTTTTTAAAAATCTTTATGATTAATATCAATGATAATAATAAAATGTATAAATATTGAGAAGAAAAAGAACAGAAAAAGAAACTTGATTTGAAATGGATTTAAAAAATTAAATAAATTTTAAAAAAAACAATTTTATGTTTTTATGTTGCAGATGATGTGGCCTCTAATTCAACATCAGAAGACAAAGCTTTGACTGACCATAATGATGAAACCTGCTTCATACCAGGAAATCAGATTGCTACCATCAATTTAAGAGAACCAGTTCTGTTTACTTGGCTACTAGTTTTGTTTAAGAAGGAAAGTAAGCAAAATGTTGTCCGTGCCCTCGTTGTTGGAGAAAAAAAAAGATCAATACCCATGAATATAAAAAAAATATATGCTAGTCATTAAAAAGTGAATAACATAAAAAATAATATGAATTGTCTCCTTTGACAATGTAAGTTTTAAAATATATTTAATGCAATTTTCACCCATAATGTTACAATTTCCTTATAAAATGCTTAATCAGTAAACATAATGTGCCAGAATACTGACATACTGTCGATATACAACACAACACCAGAAGTACTCTACCAACTGTAGGGTTGCACATGATAAAAAAATATTTTTTTTATCAACCTTACTTATATTAATTTTACAATTAAGTTATTGGGTTTAATGTCTCAGATGAGTAAATTTGACATACACATTTTTATTTCAGCAAATATTTGTTTGAAATAATAATAATGCACAATTTTGTTTAAGGTGAAGTAACAAACTTGACCCTTCACTTTAAATCTACAATTGGAGACGAAATCAATACATGCGATAATAGCAGAGAAACATTGAAAAAATAAAAGGGAAAATAGAAATCTACTGCAGTAATGTTGTTGTTGTAGAGTCTGTAACATTGACATGGGAAGGTAATGGATCAATTTGTTCCCTGTACATCAATGGCGGTAAGTGTAAATATATACTTTTTTATGTATTAAAATAACGCAAACATGTAATGCACTTGAAACAAATACTCAGAATAGCAAATTGTGATAAGAGAAATTTAAAGGATGTACTGGTAATTGATAAAGTATAACTTTTTGTGCGTACTGAAAAAAGAAATGCATTTAATTTAAAACACTTACAAATAATTTCAAAGCTCTCAATACTTCAGCAAAAGAACAAATTAAGCATCTGCCTTCTCTGTTTCCATTGCATTTAGAAATATCATAGAATTGTGTATATATATATATATATTTATATATATATATATATATATCTCTATATATATAAGACGCATTTGTTGTCTGTCCGTCGTCTGTCTGTTCCCTTATAACTCAAGATCCAGACAACCAAATAACGTGAAATTTGGTACACGTACACAAAATTATACCGGAAAGGTTATTAAACAGGTTTCGTTCCATATATATAAGATACTGGGGGCTGGGGGCCCAAAATGTAGTTTTTCCCTATATGAGCTATATAAAATAAAAATTATTGAAAATTAAGACGTAAAAATATTAAACATTTTGGTGTCGAGATTAACAAGATGGCGTTTATTGCCATAAAATAATGTGATGTGACGTCATAGTTTGAGTTCATATTAATTTGTAAATAGGAAACAAAGTGAAAAGAGCAGTTATTATTTTAATTGTTAATATACCGCTGTGGGTGTGCGTTTAAGTATTTGTGTGCACATGTGTGAATCAGTGAGTGTGTGTGTTTTTTGTTGTGAACTAAATGTTATGAAATGGTTTATTTTTATGTCTGTTAATGTTGCGCCTCTAACAAGATTACGTATATATTTTTATAAAATTTGTTTGCAAATTACATATTTTTTTACTTTACACTGTTTCTTTTTTGTATATTCTATATGTATTTTATCCAGTCGTCAGATCAACCTTTTTCCTTTTATCGGCGAGGGTAGGAGTCAATAATATCGTCCATCCCTGGGTGGCATAAACACTGTAGCTAAGCAACTGTGTTTATACTTTTTGCATAACTTAAACGAAACCAGCAGGGCACATTTTAAGCTCAAACATTGCGTTTCGAAATGTTTCTTTAAAACAAATAAACCCCATACAACAGAAAAATGAATTATATAAATTATCACTTATTGGGGGCGGGGCCAAAATGTATTTTTTTCCCGTATATTTAAAACTGACTCAAAACTAATTCTCCAACCTCCCGTGAGGGTAGAAGCATGAAACTTTTGGGAAC
Organism: Ampullaceana balthica; assembly: GCA_944989445.1. Lineage (NCBI taxonomy): Eukaryota > Metazoa > Mollusca > Gastropoda > Lymnaeidae > Ampullaceana > Ampullaceana balthica. The sequence continues at coordinate 1,084,046 of CALYLW010000212.1, forward strand.
TTGCCAAATACACTATTATGACGATAATTGGTGAAAAATAATGTAAACATTTCCACTCATGGGTGGCCGGGTGCCCCAAAACCGGTGTTTCCTTATATGGGCTATATAAAACTGAATCAACACCAATTCCTCATATTCCCGAGTAGGTAGAAGCATGAAAATTTGGAAAGTCGTTGAGTACCCTCCCGCAATGGTAACAGTCGAAAAAAGTATAAAGTTATCACTAACTGGGTAGGGGGGTGGGCGGGGGCCCAAACGTAGTTTTTTCTTAAATGAGCTATATAAATCAGGCTCATCATTAAATCTCCTATTTCCTGTGTAGGTAGAAGCATGAAACTTTGTGAAGTTGTTATATACCCTCCCAAAATGGTAACTGGCGAAACATTAATAAAAATTATCACTCACTGGGTGGTCAGAGGCCTGAATGTAGTTTTTTTTCATATATCAAACTGACTCATCGATAATTCTCCAAATTACCATGTAAGTAGAAGAATGAAACTTTTGGAAGATTTTGAGTACCCTCGCGCGATGGTAACATGCGAAAAAAATATATAAAATTATTACTCACTAGGGGTATCCAACTTCCCGTGTAAATAGGAGCATGAAACTTTGGGAAGTTGTTGAGTACTCTCCCGCAATGATAACATACGAAAAAAAATTATATAAAATCCAGGCAGATCAGGTCCGCCACAGAGTTCCCAGAGCAGCTGAAACAGCTGAGCAAAGAAACTCCAGGCATGTGCTGTTCCAGTGGTAAAGTCAAACTGCCCCCAATTCTAAAGCCACCAGAACCATTGTGCATTCTGTTGAATGGTGAAACTGCACAATCAAAGGACTTTGTGAAACTTATTAGACTATTCAATAATATGTTTGCCGTGACTTCCTTCAAGTCTAATGTTGTCGTGAATAACGGGTGGACACCAACATTCAAGGTCCAAGGCCAAGTGTACCACCATGCTGGACCTCTTCATCCAGTCAATGCTGTAGACAGCAAATATCTCCAGATTTACTTCTTGGGAGAAGATGAGCAAGTGCAAAGACGACTGGATTTGCTTGACAGTCCTGTTGACAGAAACATTGTCCTCAAACTGCAAAGAATGCTGCATCAGCATAACAGCTATGTGAGGTCATTTAAAATGGCTGCTGAGATTATGGATAACACTCAAGTGGACTACAAAATCAAAATTTACGGCAAAGCACCATTAAAGGAACACAAAGGCAGATTCAATGCACCATCTGTTAGTGAAGTGGCATCATGATTGCTGGAGAGCTAGGTGATCGTAGAGACATTGTGCTGCATTCAAGAAGTTGCTCACAAATGCCACTTCAAAGGATTCAAGACACTCACAGGTCATATGATCCACTTCAGTATCCTCTGCTATTTGTTAGAGGAGAAGATGGCTATGATTTGAACATAAAAGATGTAAACAAGGCCACAAGCAATGACTACTATGCATATCGCATGATGCAAAGAGTCAACGAATTTAATACACTCCTCAGATGCCCGCGCCTTTTCCAGCAATACATAGTGGATATGTATGCTAAGGTTGAGAATGAGAGATTGCGTTTCATCAGACTCAACCAAACAAAACTTAGAGCTGAGGACTATGGTGTACTATTAGAGGCAGTAAGGAATGACAACAATGTGACTTCTGAAAATCTTGGCAAATTAGTGGTGCTGCCTTCATCCTTCAGTGGAGGGCCCCGTTACATGCATGAATATGCACAGGATGGAATGACATATGTACGTCATAGAAACACAAGCATCAAGTAGATTTGCAATTATGTTACCAAGGGAAGTGATGCAGCCATGTTTACTGTTGCAAATGAAATGCCGAACAGGCTTGATGGGGTTACCAATTAATTATCAACAAGGACGATACATTAGTAGCAGTGAGGCAGTGTGGCGCCTGCTTAACTTTCCCATCCATCAAAGGTATCCAACAGTTGTTCACTTGGCAGTACATCTTGAAGGAGGCCAAGGAGTATACTATAAACCAGGACAGCCAACAGCACATTTGACAGACACTCCAACAAAGACTACATTAACAGCGTTTTTTGATCTCTGCAAAACAGATCCTCTTGCAAAAACATTGCTGTATTCTGAAGTGCCTAGACATTTTCGCTGGGATGCCAGTCAAAAGGTCTGGCAAATCCGAAAAAAGGTATACCTCTTGCAGACTTCCCGAGATATGTGACAGACAATGCCTTGGGAAGAGTGTACACTGTGCATCCTCACAACAGAGAAGCATTTCACATGCGCCTCCTGCTGCACCATATTCGGGGACCTATTTCATTTGAAGATCTCAAAACTGTTATTGTGAAAGATGAGGATGGTGACATCCTTGAAATTAAGCCATGCAGCACATACACTGTTAAATGTACCATTTTATAGCATGCAAGTAAACAGTTAGTTGTGTACGCTTCTACAGAAAACCTTATTTTAAACCCGGGCGAAGCCGGGTACTTGCCCCTAGTATATATATATCTCTATATATATAAGCCGCATTTGTTGTCTGTCTGTTCCCTAATAACTCAAGATCCAGACAACCAAATAACGTGAAATTTGGTACACGTACACAAAATTATACCGGAAAGGTTATTAAACAGGTTTCGTTCCATATATATAAGATACTGGGGCCCGGGGGCCCAAAATGTAGTTTTTCCCTATATGAGCTATATAAAATAAAAATTATTGAAAATTAAGACGTAAAATAATGACGCAAATTAATAAACATTTTGGTGTCGAGATTAACAAGAAGGCGATTATCGCCATAAAATAATTTTTTTTGTTGTTGTTGCTTTGTTGTTGTTGCTTTTGTTGTTGTAGTTGTTGTTTTGTTGTTGTTGCTTTGTTGTTGCTGTTGTTGTTGTAGTTGTTGTTTTGTTGTTGTTTTGTTGTTGATGTTTTTGTTGTTGTTTTGTTTTTGTTGTTGTTGCTGTTGTTGTTTTTGTTGTTGTTGCTGTTGTTGTTGCTGTTGTTGCTTTTGTGTTGTTTTTGCTGTTGTTGTTGTTGTCCACATCCCTTGCCCTGCGACGACAATGTCCTTCATATTGTTGTTGCTTTGTTGTTGTTGCTGTTGTATTTGTTGTTTTGTTGTTGTTGCTTTGTTGTTGTTGCTGTTGTTGTTGTAGTTGTTGTTTTGTTGTTGTTGTTGTAGTTGTTGTTTTGTTGTTGTTTTGTTTTTGTTTTGTTGTTGTTTTTGTTGTTGTTTTGTTTTTGTTGTTTTGTTGTTGTTTTTGTTGTTTTTGTTTTGTTGCTGTTGTTGTTAAACCCGGGCGGGAGCCGGGTACTTGCCCCTAGTATATATATATATATATACACATGGCGCACAGTTTCCAAAAAGGGCGTCATAGTAGCCGAGGAACGAAGGATGGAGGAGGCTACAGACAGAAGAGCTAGGAGAAAGGACAAAACATTGGAAATCACAGCATTTGAAAAGACTGTCACTCAAGTATAGGACTGCTCACCAAAACGAGGAAATGCAACCCAACCCAGGGGTTATGCACCATCGTCTCTCGAGATGGAAGTATGTGGATGATATATATATATATATATATATATATATATATATATATATATATACATATATATATGTATATATATAATGTATATATATAGCCTTGTCATTAACGAGTGTTCAGCAATATGCAGCTGACTGATAGGAGAAAATATCACTGTGTACCAGACATGCGTGCTCAAAACACTACTTCATGGCAGCCAGTGCTGGATGGCCTACGAGAAGCAAATAAAGCCGCTTAACAGTTTCCACTCTGTAGGATCCTACACATAAAGTGGCAGGAAAAATCACAAATGGTGAGGTGCTCAGGAGGAGCCATATGTTGAGTATGCACTCAATCCTGAGTGAGAGGCGCCTGCGATGGTTAGGCGATGGTTAGGCTACACCAACGGAGATCAAAAGCATTTGATTTACGGTGAGCTGGCAGCTGGTTATAGGAAAAGAGTTCATACCCTGCCTGAACTACAAGGACGTCTGCAAGAAATACATGAGACTGGCATGCATCGACCATAAACGTGGGAGATTACTGCTGAGCATCGCACCTTCTTGCGGGCAAGTGAATGAGAGGGCACTCAAGCTGCAAAAGCCACTCTCTCAAGCTAGGAGTAAAGAGAGAAGAGCCAGGAGAAAGATGAGGAGAAGAGGAGCGGAGTCCACGCCAATGTCCTGTGAGAACGGACAGATTCCATAAACATAATTTATATATATACTAGCGTATCACCCGACAAAAATGAATCAAGTTTTCAGCTGAAATCTATTTATTTTATAAAAATTGCACTTTTTTTGGGGGGCGCCGATCTTTTTCAAAAGCCCAACTAACTTGTCCTTGTTTGATAAATAGGAAATATCAAACTTTGCTGAAATGTACACAATGTATTTTATAATAGGGGTTGTAGGGTGCCTACGGCGACCCCCTTTGATTTTTAATTGTATAGTTAACCATCATCAAATCCTCTTTTTACATTGATCCCTTTTACCAAACATTAAAATATGAGTGAAAACAATGGCGTCATATAATTATTTTTTTTGCGCATCTTTAATTTGCACACCTTTTGATGCATTGGTTCAGTAATTTGGTTTTCCCTGCTTTTCAAAATTAGTAGCGTCAGGACTGACAGACACTACTTGCATGACAATTGCAAATTATATAGTTTAATATATATATATATATATATATATATATATATATATATATATATATATATATATATATATATATATATATATATATATATATATATTTATATATATAATACATGCTATGTTAGGAAATTCAATCCTAGATTGAAAAATTAAGTACATTTTTAAGAAACTAATTATCGACATCATTTGAGTACATAATTATATTTGAATATGCTTTGGGTAATAGAGCAATTGTACTCTCAAACATTTAAAAGGTATTATTTAAAATTTAATGAAGTTATCATAAAAAAATTATACATTTTATAGTTCATAGTTATATAATTTATTTTAAAAAATGTTACGATCATCCCTCCATGGAAAATTCATTTCTTTGATTTTTTTTTATGATTTTTTTTAACTTTTACATATCTCAAAGGAATGGACCCAATATAATATATATATATATATATATATATATATATATATATATATATATATATATATATCAATCAAAGTATGTCAATGTATGTATGTATGTATGCATGTCCTTTATAGCTGACTAAACAATTCATCCGATCGCCATGAAACTCTTGGAGACTTTTGAGCACGCTCATGGGATGGTAAATGACAACTTTTTTTGCAAAATTTAACACTCATGGCGCGCCAGGGGCCCATAATAAGATTGTTTTCTTATTTGAGCTATATAAAAATAGTTTAAGCGTTAGCTATTAGGTTAAATGATGGATCTTAACCAAACTTTGAATATAACAAGTTGGTAGCCAATAATGAAATACTATATGGCGCTAATTTCCTGATGTCCATTTCTTCGGGGCTGGTGGCCCAAGATATCTTTTATCATAAACTTTTAAGATTTTATTCCCCATTCATGTATTAAAGATCTTGATAAATATAGATAACTATATCCACTATGAAATTGATTGAAATAAACAGGTGTTTTGAACTTGTAATCTTGCAATAATTGGGCCCTGGGGTCCTTAATGTCGTTTTTTTGCTAATATACGCTTTATAAAAATTAGTTTACGCGATAGCTACTGAGTAAATGAATGGATCTTAACCAAACTTTGTATATAAAAACTTGGTAGCCCATATTTAAATAAAAAAGGGTACTGCATTCTAATGTCCAATTGTTTAGGGCTGGGGGCCCCAAATGTCTTTTTTCGAATATGTTTGAGATATAATTTGTCATTCTATTTTTAACGATCTTAAGAAATATATCCATGATGAGACTGAATTAAAATGAACAGCATGTTGAAATTTTGCATCTTACATCGAATGGGCCGCGGGCCCCAAATGTGTTTTTTTTGGTATACTCTAAGATATTATTTCCCGCTCAGTTTTTAACGATCTTGAGCAAATATATCCATGATGAAACTGAAATTTAAATGAACAGGTTTTCAAAATGTACATCTTGAACGGAATGGGCCCGGGGGCCTCTTAATGTATTTTTTTCGGAATTACGGACACTTCGACCCCAGGACGATTCGACCCCTGAACGGTTCGACCCTGCCAGTTCGACCACAAGACGTTTCGACCCCCAGAACGTTTCGACCCCGGTCGGTTCGACCACGGACGGTTCGACCCCGGACTTTCGACCCCGGGCGATTCGACCCGGACAGTTCGACCACAGGACGTATCGACATCAGGACGTTTCGACCCCGGACGTTTCCTACATTGTGACATGTTTTTATTTATTCTTTTTTTTTAAATATTTTTTAAAAATAATTTCTGTTATATTACTAATAAAAAAAAACCCGTAAACACAAAGTTTTTGACTATAAATCCCTATATATTAGACATAACTAAAAGTATTGATTATTTTCAAACGCGACAAACATTTACAGACTGAATCTGTTTTCAACTTTCCTTTGCTTTATAACCCCTGGGGTGGGTGGGTGGGAGAGGGCAAAAGATCTGGTCACAGATCGCTGGACCGAGCTCAGATTGACACGTAAAATGTAAACAAAAGCACGCCGGTACACCTGGTTAAAACACGAGATGTGTTTAACGATGGCTGGCGTGAAGTCAAGTGACCCATAAAATGTAAAGAATAGCGACAGCTACATATAGTTTATAGATAAACTAAAAATGAATTAATTTAATAACTATACATTCGATCGATCCGAATTTTTTATACGATGCATTGAGAGGTGACACGGATCCGTGTGCCAAATTTCAGCAGGATGGCTTCACGGGAAGTGGGTCATTTTTTTACTTTTGTTTTTCCGCCCACCCAAGACGGACAGACATATAGAGAGAGAGAGACAGAGAGACAGATGGACAGAGACGGCGGTGATTTTTATATAAGGGATTTAAAAATTAAAAACTCTTATCCCAAATTAAACACAAAACTAAAAAGGATCTAATTTATTATTTGGTTTTAAAAATGTATATATTTAAGTCGTTCAAAGGACTTCGCCGTGATAACAAAAACAAACGAAATTTGAGTCATTTTTTTTTAAAATTATTTTTTAATTGTTTTTTTAAAGTGTTGACATGCTAAACGCAGGCGCTGAAACAATTACAAACCCACGCTCTTTGCATTCACTTCTGTCTCTTGTGCTGCTTAACACGTGTATACATCCCTAGCAGAAATACTGATTTAAATAAGACGAACATAGTTCATACATTTCAATAATGTATACCGCCGCCTAGCAGACAATAACATTCAAGCTGCTGGACCCGCATGACCGGACTGAACATTACATCATTGTTGTTTACATTTCGTCCGAGGTCTTATTATCCCGTGTTACGAAGGCTACACTCAATGACCACCACAGCAAGCCGTATGCTGGCGGGGGTAAGTAGAGTAAGTGGGGGCAGAGAGAATGTAGGCACCTTTAGAAAGACTGTCTGACCACATTGCCTTTGTTTTTTTGTCCGATTACATCGGACGGGGTGGGGGTGGAGTTGGATTGGTTTGAAAGGACTTTCTACCTCAGAGGAATGGCGCATTGATCACAATCATGAATTCGCGTTGAATGATGACTGGTTGTCAATAACAATTGCAAACTGTATTTAATTTTTAATTGATAATAATTTTAAGCTTAATTATTTTTATATCAAAAATTAATTTTAAAAATAATACATTTTAAAAAGTATAATAAAAAATATATTTAAAAATTATACGGTGTAGATACGAAGGGGTCGAAACGTCCGGGGAGAAACGCCCTGCGGTCGTAACGTCTTGAGGTCTAACTGTCCGGGGTCGAATCGCCCTGCGTCGAGTCGCCCGGGGTCGAACCCACCGGAGTTGAAGCGTCCTGGGGTCGAAGTGTCCGACAACCAATTTTTCCTTATATTGGCAATATAAAAATTAGTTTAAGTGTTAGATATTTGAAAAATAATTGGTTTTAGAACAAACTTGGTAAATAAAAAACTTAAGAGCCTATCTTAAATTACTATAGGGCATTGAACTCATATTGCCAATTTTCTTGGAGATAGGGGCCCTAAATGTGTTTTTAATAAACTGTTAATACTGTATTCCTCATTCAATTTTACATGATATTGAGAAATATGGATACATATATTTGTTATTAAATTGATTGAAATGAACAGATTTTCGAACGTCATATGTTAAACTTATGGGCCCAGTGACCCTTTATGTAATTTCTTTTTACCACGTTTTTATTAACTCGCTTTCGTTCCTGTTTGTTGGTTTGTCCAAGATTTTTTCAAATCTGCAAATATAAAATTGAACCACTTTTGATGGTCATAGAGATCTGAAAATTTTACCACAGATAGATCTTGGATGACAATGCATTGTATTAAAATTTCAGATCGATCGAATGTACCGTTATTAAATTATTGAACTTTTTAGTTTATCTTTAGTTTATATATAAGCATCGGTACCGTCGGCTTTTGTTAACACACACGAGTTCCCCCCGTGACCACATCACAATGTTTTTAAAACGTTGGGCGGGCGCGTGTGAGCTGTTTGGTAAAATAAATAGGGGTACAAAAATATTGTTAAAAACCAAGTTTTTATTAGTGGACTAAAAAGAATAAAATAAATAAAGGTAAAAATTTGATTTTTAAAAATCACGTTTTTACAAGCGGACTAAAAAGAAGAAAATAATTTAAAACTTGTCAGTTCAAGTACTTTGATTTTATATGACTAAAAACGTGGGGCGGATGTTTGGTATACAAATTAAAGATTTCTAATTTAGAAGGCAAAAGAGAGATCTATAAGCGAAAGTATGAGTGAGCTGCATATGTTAAACAGAGAAAAGCAATGTTCATTCAACTCAATTGAGGAGCACGAAAGTTTGTTTATGACTATTCAGGGATTTATATGATTTCATTTAATTTCAGGGCGAAGTTTTTCAACAATTAGCTCAATTTCAAGCCCAAACACGAATTTCATCAATAGGACAGTGAAAGCACAATTGACTGCTTTGACAAGCGAGAAACATCCTTTAAAAAATTGTTTACATTTAGAAACTGCTGGATTGAGCAACATCATATTGAAGCTTAAAAAACCTCGTCATATTACTAAACTTGTTATGCACACAAGTAAGTTAACAAATTTGAAGTGTTGAATTTTATTTAAGAAAACATTTATTATCCCTTTAAGACTTTTAAATCACAATGTAATGCAATGTTTAACACATATTTTAGATGTCTATTTGTATGGGGAAAATTTAGGATGACATCAGATATAAAATTTCCAAAGAGAAAAAAAGGATTAATGTGGCAATTATATATTTTAAAGAAAAAAAATTCAGGCTGTAAAAGGTAAAACAGAAAATATTTTAGGATACAATGGGTTGTTTAAGGAACTGTGACGTGGTTCAAGTCTTATTATTAGACGATGGGTCATTAATATACATTTTTTAAAGAAAACAATTAATTGTTAACACAAACATTTTTTAAAGAGAACAGTTAATTAATATTAATCTTTGATGTTGTTATTACAAAGTTTTAATTAATGTAATAGTTTTTTTTAATTCTTTTTAAATTAAGACCATTTTCCATTTAATACTGTATCTTTTTTTCTACAGCATATTAAAAATATAAAATTAAGATTATATAATTAGAGTTGTTTTGTCGATTTGTTTCATTTGCAACTCTCATAATCTCATACTCATGTTTTTGTTTACTGTTATTTTCACATTTTATAAACAATAACCACTGTAAACGCTTTCATTTAAAGCAACATGAATAAGCTTTGGTTTAGTTTCACATTTTTTCATTTTATAACTATGGAAAAAACAATATATTTATTTTTTCTGCATAAAACTTCTTTTTTTTTAAATTTAAATATCAACGTTTTTGCAAAAGATTCACTTAAGATTACAATAAACTTTATTCTTTTTATGTGAAAAAACTATTGCAGCCAACAAAGCTTTTTGTTTTGTTTACTAATTTATTGTAATAGCAGCAATATTTAATTTGTAAAATAAATTGTTCAACCTTTTGTGTCATTTTAGAGAAAGAAACGTTACATAACTTGCAGTTCACAGTACGATTCTACAATGAAGACAAAATGTTGGCCTATGTTAGCACAATAATGAATTCGACTCATCCAGACGTTTTCACACCAATTCTAGAAGTTAAAAATATCATAATTGTTCACATGGAGGTTATCACAGGATATTTTGACGTCTGTCTGTTTAAAGTGTTTGGGGGTAAACGTTCATTTACACTATATTTTTAAATAAAGACATTGTTAAACGAAGTATTAAAACTAAAATGTTCATTGGTACATCTATATCTATCTATGTACCTATATCTGTGTGTGTGTGTGCGTGTATGGGTGCGTGCGTGCGTGTGTGTGTTTGTGCGTGCGTGCGTGTGTGTGTTTGTGCGTGTGTGCGTACATAAATTCAACCACTCTATATTGCTAATGATTGCAGAATATAAAGATCACACAGATTTAACTGTTTGAGACACATGTAAAAAAGTTACAACATTCAATTAACCGGAGGCAACATTGGTTAAGACTCGTCTAATTTTAAACGACTAAATTCAAGTATATAGAAATAAAGCGAAGCACACACATTAATGATAATATTAAAACAGATACCTAACATTTTAAAAAGGGAATCCTGAAAAATGGATGGATGCATATCGTTAAAATTAAAGCAAGTTACTATTTCTGCTGAGACTATGGAATTAGCAACACAATTTCATAATTGTGCCATACTTTTGATTTTGCATACAGAAAAGATATTTGAAACAGATTAGATTCCATTGTGCACAAAAACCTAAATTGAAAATAGAAATTCAAAGATGGGTTATAAATAAATGAAACGCACATCTCTATTGTTGATCTAGATTTCCAAGCAGTTTTAACAGTCAATTTGACTTTTTGGGGGAATGTTAACGATTTTAGTTTATTTAATATAAAACCTTCCAAATTATTTCGTGTGATTTTGCAATGTCACCTGAACGGCACCGTTGCTCTCAATTCGGTGTATCCTAGAGTGAACTCGTCCTACCAACTAGCCGAGCTATTGGAAACGCGATTAATGAATGACGAATAGACTCCTTGAATATAAATTGGTGAATGACTCTGGGGGTGGGGTGGGGTACCATGACCCACTCTGGTCTCTTTGATGTTAGCCCCTGGTCCGGTTTGGACGATCGCTATTATTTCCCCTGGTCAGTGCTTCGCACGGCTGACCTTTAGATAACTGAGTCTACATTTAGCACCTCTGGCATCTGGACGCGGTTCGGTCTATTCATCTATCCAAGCTACCGCATGGGGCAGTTCACACATCTTGGTCAGTCCTGACCAGACTACCAGTCCTTGCCAGCAACAGCAATCTTTGATTTAAAGACCCTTTAACTGCCCTAATTCTCTACAATATAGAAACTATAAAAATAATTACCCAGTAAAACGAAATCAGCATCAACTTAGTTACTGTCTATTTATTTTCTCTTCACTTAAATAAATTTGTTTTCTATTATTGTAAAAAAAAATTCCATCATCCAGGGGGGGGGGCAAACACCCCGCCCCTTGCCCCCCCCTGCGGGTGCCCATGGATATCAGGTGAAATCCGTGAACCTATTCACTGCACATAAAAGCGTGGGTGGGGGGAGCAAATGTGATCGATAAAGCAGACCTTGGTTAAGCAAGGTATATCAGCTAGTTAAACATACAACCAAATTAATAATTTCTTTTGATATAACACCCATCTTTATTTTTAAATAGGGCTGTTAACGATTAATTTAAAATTAATCGTAAGCTTCAAAAAATGAACGATTAATTAGTCGTTAATTTCGATTAAAGCCAAAATTTAAATTTAAATTGATGGTGTCATAAGTAAAACTTATTAAAAGTACTTGCTCACAAATAAAAATGACACTGGAATGTCTTCTTTATTTGACATCATTTTAACCAACAACGTGTATTGACATTATTTGGTTCAAGTGATGAGCGGGTCTTATTGACAATATAACCTGCCGAGCTGAACAACGGTTCACAAAGCTTTAGATTGTCTCAACTGAAGTTTCTGATACTGTAGTAGATGTTTGTTTTGCAGATGATATGTAAGCGAAGTGTTAGAAACATGGTAGCAATGTTCCCTTTAAGCAGCGCGGCTGCGCTGATATTTGACCGACGCCACGCAGGAGTTTAGAATCACCGCGCAGCAAATTTTGTAAACTATTGCACAAAAAATGGACGTTGTGCAACTTTGTCCACGAGTTTTTTTTTAAACTTTGCACACGAACCAACGAGGCTTAGACTTAGAAGGAACATTGTATGGTAGGCAAATGATTTCTCTCAAAAGGACACAATAACATTTCTCAACATTTTGATCATTCACGTAAGTGAATAGTTTAAAACCCAAAATGTTCGTGTAATCGTCTGGAAATTAGTTTATATTTATCGGCCGAAATATTTTACTTTTTGACGTCCAGTACATTTATAAGTGGTGGGTCGATTAATCGTTTAAAAAAATGTAATCGTTAAAAATATTAACGATTAATCGAGAAATTAATCGTTTAATTTCCACAGGCAAAATTTTAATATTATTAAATTATTTTATTTCAGTGAGCAAAGTCCATCCGAAGACTCCTCTGAGGTTACTGTTCAATCAGTTTTAAGTGATGACCTGTTTACACAATCTGTTAATTCGACTAAAAGCGAAGATCCAATAGAAAGACAATTGACTTTAACACCCATCAGAGGCTACTTCAGCCCATGGTATGATGCTATAAAATACAATGGTACATGAAAGTACACAGTTTTATATTAATGATGTATGAACTCTGATGATGACATAAATCCAGTTGTAAATTTTAATATAATAAAACATTGTGTCGAAAATTATTTGCCTGCATTATCCAAGGATCGTTTTTATGCCATTTTTAGCACATTATAATTTAACATTTCTAAAACATTTTTATTTTAAAAACGTTAATAACATTTAGCATAATTGTCTCAAGTAAAGTTATGAAAAGACAAACTTCTCTAATCATTTTCATAAATTATGTTTAATGCTAAATTTTAAAATAAATAAATATGTTTCTATTTCAAATTTGCATGTCGTTATATTGAAACTTAATATACAGTGTACTGTAACTAACTAATTGCTTGACTAAACTTTATTAAAATAGTAACGTAGTCAATGTTGGCTTAATACCAACAGAATTAGCAAGCCTCAAATTTAATGAGCCATAGAATATGAAATATTTATACCACAGTAAAACTGACAATATACATTTCTAATAAATATAATTAGTTTAACTTTCATTGTCTATAGGCATTACTTATGTCCATGCAATTTATCATATATTTTTCTTTACTCTGCAATCCCGTTGACTATGATTAGTGGTACTCTGATATCTATACAGTTGTTTTTTCTTTCTTATAATTTTTTTTTCACAGGGTCCTTTAATTACATTAATGTTTTTAATACTCTAAAACATCCCCTGTAAAATTTTCAGGCGCAACCCTCTCTTCAAAATGATTCTTTCAGCTAAATATCACCTAATATGGTATTTAAAAAAAAATTCCTTCATCCCTAAGCTGAAATCACAATATCCTAGTTACATAGGGGCACAAATCCCCCATTCACTTAGATCTATTGTACTGTACTGATTCTTAAAAAAAATTACTTGCCAGTATTATAATGATGTGTGTAATTTCACTAAGAAACATGCATAAAATACATTTTTAGGAGGTAACAGTAACATATAAAATTAACGTGGAATGGCTTAACATCCTATGAATCGATAAGCTCATATTTTTAATACACATGGACGAACCCTTAAAACGTTTAGAGAGTGTGCCCTATTATTAGCTAATAATTATTTTTTTCTCTATCGTATGGCATTAAACACAATGAAATCAATTCGTTATCTTGTTTCATTTATGTGTATTTTTGTTCAAAGATAAATTACAGCTGCCTGACTTTCTATGGAGCAAAGCATGTGGCTCTATTGATAATATACGTTTCTTATAACTAGTTTTTCATGTAATAAGTTGGATGAAGCAATACTTGCAAATGTCAATGTTAATGTTGTTTTTTTAATGCAAAAAGAAAATATCACTTTTTCAATTACATGATTATCGTGTCACTTGTTGTCTTTTGAACTTTTTAAACCAGCAATTACATTTACAAAAAAAAACAAAAAAACACAGCAATGAATTTATAACAAATTAGTTGAATAAAAATAATTATATGAGTGTGTTTGTGTGTGTATTGGTTGAAAAGTAATTACCGTATATACTCGTTCGCAAGCCGACTTTTTTTGGACAAAATCTAGGGGGAAAATTGTGTGGGGGGGGGAGATCGGCTTGTGATCGGGTCATAAGGGATTTCAGCATCGATATTGAATATCGGTGTTGTTATTGTAGATTATCAATGTCCTTTTCTACATTTTACAAGATTCGACTTCTCTATCAGAAGCTATAGTATATTGTTGATGATCAGCACTTACCTTATTTAATTATTTTATTTATTTTAGTGAACGTTTTAATAAATTGTTTTAAAAATTTTGTTTTCAAACACGGATTTTAATGTACGCGCTTTCGTCACTGTTTACCAATAATTTTTTTTTAAACAGGTAACACTTGCTTAACAAAGAGCAGAAAGACACATATAGGCAGTACAAAGTAAACAATCAAAATGACCGATTTAGCTTGTAGTTTTAAAAAAAAATATGTACCATTTTGTTAAAGCTGTCCTATTATTTTTGGGGGGTGGGCTTGCGATCGGGTTATACACTTTTAATACTTTTCCAAAAGTTGGGGGGTCGGCTTATGAACGAACGGGCTATAGAACGAGTATATACGGTAATCTGACGGGAGGGGGCAAACTAATTCAACGTTTTTGTATTTTCCTTCCAAATAAATATTTGCTGATTTTTTAGTTTAAAGAAATATAAAAAAATATTTTTTAAAAAGTGTATCGACTTGTAAAGGGCTCCAAGTTTTGTAAAGGGATGCTATTTTGAATTTTCAAGAGAAACACGATTATTGTAAATCATTAAATCCAGAAAAATTAGGTGAGAGGAGACGAAATAGTTAAATCATGTATAACTTAGAAATACAACATAACTATAAGCCAGTACACCCTTACCCTCAGATAGACTTATGCTCTAACACTCACTCATTCTCCATATTCCCATCTGTGAATTCTAACGTTGAATGATTTGCCTGATAAAACCAGGAAAACCAACTTTATATTACATTCACAACTGAAATAAAAATCCAAGACTTGGCAAGAACCAAATATAACCCCCAGACGCAATAGTCTTCAAAATGGAAAGAGCGTCTCAAATGAATATAATGAGATAAAATAACTAAGATATAACAGTAATAAACAACATTGACAAATAAATAACAATTTATTTTGTAATATACTACACTAATAAGGATGAAAATCACTTTGTACCAGGCCTGCGTGTTCATCACACTCCTTAATGGAATCGAGTGCTGGGCCACCTATGCCAAGCAAATAAAGCAGCTGAATAGTTTACACTTGCGATGTTGAGTAGGATCCTACACATCAACTGTCTTGATAAAATCACAAATGTTGAGGTGCCGGACCGGGGCCATATGTTGAATATGCACTCAATCCTGAATGAGAGGCGCCTGCGATGGTTAGACCATGTCCACAGTATGATCTCGGAGCGCATTCCCTGTGCCCAGCTTTACGGTGAGCTGGCAGCCGGTCAAAGGAAAAGAGGTCTACCATGCCTGCGCTGCAAAACATCTCCAAGAAAAAAACATGCCACTGGCGCATCGACCATAAAACGCGGAAGACCACTGCAGAGTGGTGGACCCTCTGGCTGGTAAAGTTATGCGAGGGCACTCAAGCTGCGGAAGCCACTCTTGCAGCTAGGAGTGAAGAGAAAAGAGACAGGATAAATGTGGGGAGGAAAACGAGCGGGAGTCAAGGCCATCGCTCCTTGAGGATGGACGAATTCCATACAAATACAACTTAAATATTATCATTATGACAAATACTAGACAAACATTAATCCATATCAAAAACTCAGTTAAATTGGCAAGTTCATACTAATAGTAATAGAGATTACTTTATTAACATTTAAATGATAATAAGAGTATACTTATCTTCCAATTTACAAAAGATAAGACTTATGTTTACTTACAATGTATACATTTGACAGGCATATACTACTAATGAATTGCAATCTAGTAAGTGAAAAATGGACATGAATTAACTAGTTCATGATCATTGTAACTTTTTAAGAGGAAGCTTATAATTTAGATCCCAGTTTGTTATGCATTTATATCTTCATCATCAGCAACAATATAGTGACGTTTGCGGGTCATGGGGGGAGCGCATGGACATATCAAGAGACAGCGATCTCCATATTTTTTACCTTGAGCGGCAGCCAGTATGTTATTCAACCTCAGCTATTTCCAGTCTTTTATGATGTCAAGCCAACTTTTCCGCTGTATTCCTCTTTTTAAAGCCCCTTTCTTCGCTGCCTTGAAAAACGATTTTTCTCAGAATATCATGTCACAGCATACAACCGAACCATATAAGCATGCTATTGTAACCATAATTTCAATACTGCCTTCTTAACGGCCTAAAATGGATTTTAATTTGTCCCATATATACTCATTGATCTTGTGCTCTAGATAAGAGATATTGAGAATTCTTCTCATGCTCTTGTTTCCAAATGCCCGCATCGTACTCTCAGTTGTTGCCAGTAGAGTCAAGTCTCAAAGCCATACGGGAAAATGGTTTAAACAAGAGTTGGTAGACTTATGTATTTGCTGGTCAATTTTGTGATTTTAAATTCCTCATGCGCCCCCCCCCCTTTCCAAATGACAGCAATGATCACGGTATTTATGCTTAAAATGATGATATATATGTTACGGCCAAAGCCCAAAATCGGCCACTTCACGAAATGGCCGGCCAATTCGCGAAGTGGCCAATGTCAGCCGGCCAAAGCCCGAAATTCGGGCTTTGGCCGGCCAGTTCGCGAAATTGCTAGCGTCGATTGGCCAAAGCCCGAAGAAAGAAGTCATGAGCAGATTGAAGGTTGACTTGTAGGATTGAATACTTAAAATTGATTGTTAATTACAAATGATAGCGAAACCTTGGACTGTTCGTTGGCTGACACATGTTACATAATTACATGTTACGAGGGCTAGACTAAGTGACCACCAGATGACCCCGTGTGTTGGCAACACATATGGGAAA
This sequence comes from Ampullaceana balthica, assembly GCA_944989445.1. Classification (NCBI taxonomy): domain Eukaryota; kingdom Metazoa; phylum Mollusca; class Gastropoda; family Lymnaeidae; genus Ampullaceana; species Ampullaceana balthica. Next base: position 1,101,342 of record CALYLW010000212.1, read on the forward strand.
GGTAAATAAAGGGAGTGGTCAGAAAGAATGTATGTACCTTTATCTGACCACATGGCCTTTTTATTGTCCGATTACATCGGATCGAGATGGGGGTGGCGGTGGATAGGATTGGAAGGAATTTCTACCTCAGAAAATAGCGCACATATCACACTCATAAATTCGAATTGAATATTAACAGGTTGTCAGTGTATAAACTTTTTTTCAATCATCATAAATTCAACTTTAAAAATAACTATTCCATACTGTTTTTAATTTTTATTAGATAATTACAGTATATTACATTATTTTAAATACCAAAAATAAATATTTAAAAAAATCATTTACAAAAAATAAAAATAAAACAATTTTAAGGTGTTAAAACAAAAGGGTCGAAACGTATATTTGTTCATATATTTGTTCATCTGCTGATTTAGGACTTTCCAGTACAGAACAACGTGTCGTAGCTATCATCAAATTAATGATAGTTTAATAGCCTCAGTTTTCTCTGAATTATGTTATTACATCCCACGACACATGCTATACGTGCCCTATGACTTATCTTTTCAAATGGAAACGTTGATTGGGATGTTATAAATAAGAGTAATACAGTACTCACACTGAAACAGGACTGACTGTAAGCATAAACAAACTAGGCAGCCGCCTAGGGCCTCCGAATAGTCTCATCATTTGTGGGGGCCTCGCACAAGAATCTTTCCATAATTATTTCTTTATTTTTCTATGACATTTAGGGACACCAAATTCACTTCGCCTAGGGCCTCCGATTTCCTAAGGCGGCCCTGTCTGAAATCTGTGTGGCACAATAATAAGAACTAGTCACAATGTCTAGACCTTCTCCGAAAAGGAAAGACTAACCCAATAATATCGTCACAGCGTGGCACCTTTTCCCTACCCCGTACATGTCAACACACCAGAAGCGATTAATGTGCCGCTAACCGGGCATTATTCTTTACCACATCGGGCTTTGGCCAAGGATACCCAGCCACTTCGCGAATTGGCTGGCCAAAGCCCGAATTACAATTGTTAGTTATAAGTACTTCGGGCTTGGCCAAACACGTCTGCCACTTCGTGAATTGGCCGGCCATTTCGCGAAGTGGCCGGAGTTCGGGATTTGGCCGTAACATATACAAAATAAAGTGTAAGGATGTCAATTCAAGTTCAATCGGCTAAATACTATTTCCATTTACGGCATATCGCTCAACGTGTGATTAAAACTTTGTTATTTGATCGAATAATAACTCTTGAAATGTTGTCGAAATGAAACTTAACTGATACGGTATTGTCTTAACACAAATACTCAAACACACACACACAGTCAAAACAGCGAAACTGGATTTTTATGACCCAGGAATGTATAAAACTTAAGATTTTTTTATTTTTTAATATTTTTTTTTAATTTACTTTTTATTATAAAATATCTTTCTATACCACTTATACAAGAAAGAAAATAAGTTATTTAAAAATTTAAAAAAAAATTTAATTTAAAAACAATAATTAAAAAAAACAGAACTAAGAACACTCGAAAATGTATAACATTTTAAAACAAGGCTATTTAAAATATTAAATGATATATATATATTTCTGAGACCATTTTAAAAAAATCTATTTTCACCAATTAATAAAACAAAATTATCAATTAGATGTCTACATTTTCTTTATCAAAATACTGTATCATTTTATGCTCACACTAGCCGGGTTACCCGGCGTCGCACGATTAAAATAATAGTCAACAGATTTTTAAAAAAAATATTTCAATTCATGCATTGAAAAACAATTTAAAAAATAAATTGAAATGTAATTAAAAATAAGTACATGTAATTTATATATTGCTTATATTAAGGCTTGTCGATAGACTATATTTTTGGTTTTTCCGTCTGGTGCAAAAATGAAAAGATTTGTTGGTGACCCAACTCTAGAACATGCCACATATAGCTGTCCGTGGGCAAAGCATGCTTCCTCAAGTACAATGCCTGCCACTTTTAAAGACTGTCCCTGTGCCTTGTTGATAGACATGGCAAATGCAAGCCTGATTGGAAACTGGAGGCGCTTGAAATCAAAAGGCATATCTGTTGGTATGAGTGGAATTCTTGGGATGAAGACATCTTCTCCTTTGGCGCAGCCTGTCAAAATTGTGGCTTCTATTACATGAGGTAAGAGATGCTTGATGCTCAATCGTGTTCCATTGCATAGTTTAGGGGGATCCAAATTTCTCAGAAGTATGATAGGAGCTCCGATTTTAAGTTCCAAGTTATGTGATGGCATGCCAGGAGGATCTAATTAATTCAAAAATTCTGTTGGATAGTAAACAGCTTGGGCCGGATCTGTAACCGTATCAATAGATTTGTAGTTTTTTGAAATGCCTGGTAGAAAATTTTGAATTTGAGAATTGATGCTGTTGACACTTGAATTCTTTGGAGCAAGAATGGCCCTTTCGCACAACCACTCAGGATTTTTAAACTGGTCTTGGATGTTTGGAAAAACGGCAAGTTTCAACTCTTCAAGTGACTTTGCTACAGTGCAAAAATTTGATGGGAAAGAAACTGTTCCTGATGCTGGGTCTACCTGCCACTTTCCATCGCCAAGTTGAAGCAATTGATGTGAGAAGTAGCCTGCTGCATTATCTCCATGTAAATGGACTCTCATGTTGGTGGTCAAAGTCATTTTCTTGACCTGTTTCCACAGAGTTGAAGCTTTGAGGAAGGCATTCAACTCATCGCTTGGTGTTGACCTTGGAATGACAGGCAAAGTCTGTCTAAAATCTCCAGCTAACACCACAACTGTTCCTCCCATTAGTTTTGTGTTTCCTTTTAAATCCTGAAGAGTGTTGTTCAAGGCTTCAAGAGCTCGCTTGTGTGACATTGTACACTCATCCCAGACAATGAGAGAACACTGTTCTAGTACCTTGGCCTTTCCTGATCCTTTTGATATGTTGCAGGTTACATTCTCAGAATGGTTCATGTTCAAAGGTAACTTGAAGGCAGAATGAGCTGTTCTACCCCCGGCAAGCAATGTTGATGCTATGCCAGAAGAAGCAACGGCTAGAGCAATACCTTTATCTCGTCTGATTGTAGCCAAGAGCAAATTGATCACAAATGTTTTACCTGTACCTCCTGGAGCATCAAGGAATATGATTCCACCTTTTTTTGAGGTAACCAGTTCTAAGATGTGAATGTAGGCAGCTCTTTGATCCTCAACTAAACGTGGTTGATTTTCTGAGACATAGGTCATCAATTCATTTGTGTTATAATTTTGTTCTCGTAGAATTTCACTATTCTGAAGATTGTTTTCATTTCTTTGAGGCGTTGGTAACCCAAACTGGTCAAGGTTCCTTCCTGACATTGATACACACAAATCCTCCAACAACATAAGACACCTTTTGTAAATCTCATTAGAGAACTCAATTAGCAGTGTTTGATTCTCTCTCTTGGTTTGCAACATAATGTCCTCACTCAAATATGTTTTAAATGTATCCCAGAGAGCAAGTGGATTAGAAACAGAGCATGTTGTCAGCAAAATTGAAAACAGATGTCTCAAACGGGTAGGTGATTGAGATGTACATGCCTCCTCCATGGTCAAGACCCAATGGTGATCGTTTTCTAGTAGCCCTTGCATTTGGCAAGCTTCCCTAAATGTAGCACACACATGACCATCAACAGTTTTTAAGTCAGTGTAGGATGTTGGTCCTCTAACAACATGAAGTAGCATCCTCAAAACGAAGCATTCTGCATTAGATGGGTGAACGGTGTACACACTTCCCAATGCATCTGGAGATTTTATCCCTGGATGATATTCAACATCTGCTCCTTGTTTTCGGCGTTTAAATATTTTTTGAGAAGCATTCCAAGTATAGTACCTTGGAACAACACAATAGAGAATGGTTTTTGCAAAGTCGTCTTGTTGGCACAGTTGAAAAAAAGCTGTCAAAGTTGTTCTTGGTGGCTCCAGAATTTAATGATATATATTTTCTTGGTTGAAGTATACTCTTTGCCCATTTTCAAGATGAACACTCAAGTGAACAACTGTTGGATACCATTCATGAATTTGGAAATTCAAAATTCTCCAGACTGCTTCATTACTGCTGATGTAACGACCCATTAGAAATTTTTGCACCTCATCTGGATTCTCTTGGTTTCCTTCAAGACCAAAAACGGCCTGGTCACTTCCTTTATTGACGTACTTGCAGATGTATTTGATGGCCTTGACAGATTGGCAAGATTCGACATTTATGTGAGCTTGAAACATTTTTGTCAAAATTGGAGTGTAGGGAACCACCCATCTGTTGTCCATTTCTATTTCTTGATATGTTGAACCAACCTTCATTTTGATTTTTGCAGTAAAACCACCATCTCCTGGTTTACGGCGTCTGTACACAGGATAGCCATCTTCACCAGTTTTAGTTTCTTGTATCAAATTCCTTGGATATTTTTTTGAGCATTTCCCATCAACCATGCAAGCAGAGTTTCTGTTCAAGTTTCCACAGGGTCCATGCAGCATATTTTTCACAACAATTTCAAACAAAAAATTATCTTGTGTAGAGTTTGGTATTTCTGCTGAGATTACATTGTCAATTTGATTAGGTCGTAATTTTTTCATCAGCCAGATTAGGATGTGTGCATGGGGTAAGCCTCTCTTCTGCCATTCAATTGAGTACATCCAGCATCTCGTTTCACCATAGACATGACTTTTTGTAATGACTCCCATTAATTTTGATAGTTTTCGTTTGAAGACTCTAGCAACCAAATCATGTCGATCCACTGCTGATTGGCCAGGTAAAAGATGAGCCTGAATTTCTTGCCATAGTGGATTGCATGTAAAGGTGATAAACAAATCTGGCCTTCCATAATTTCTGACATAAGTCATAGCATCTTGAGTGTACTCATGCATGTGTCTTGGACTTCCTGTAAATGTTGCTGGCAAGATAACCATTTTCCCCAGATCATTTGGATTGGCATCATTTGCAATGGCATCTCTGAGGTGAATGTAGTCTTCAACTCTCAGCTTCTTTTGATTTAGACGGATGTAGAGCAAGCGTTCACTTTCAATTTTCGCGTACATATCTACGATGAATTGATGGAACAGCTGTCTAAATTTCAAGAGATGGTTATCTTCACCACTGCGAATCATGATTCGATATGCATAAAAGTCCATTGCTGTAACCTTTTTACCCAAAACATTGTTTCCCGTGTCTGGGTTTGTCTGAGGAATGCCAAAGGAGTACCCATCTTCACCTTGCCAAAACATTAGGGGATATTGCAGAGCATCATAAGAGCGATGAGTTTCTGCAACTCTTTGGAGAAGGTTGTTTCGCTTTTGAAGGACAATGTCACGTCTGTCAAATTCATTTCCTACCATGACAATGGCCACTTCATCAAATGTTGGTACATTGAACCGCCTTTGGTGTTCATGTCTTGGTGCTTTGTCAGCTCGTATCACAACTTTGTATTCATCAGTTGGCATTCTTTCTAGAGCTGTCTTGAAAATTTGAAGGTAGGCATTGTTTGCATGTAGGAGTTCTTGCAACTCCAAAACAACATTTTGTTGCAAGTCTGGAAAGTTTGCACATCTTTGTTGGACTTCTCTAGCTTGGTCTCCCATGAAATAGATCTGCAGAAACTGTGGTTCGCCTTCAGCTGGCAGCAGAGATCCAGCCCTGTGATAAATTTGGCCTTGAACTTTAAATGTTGGCATGAATCCTTGTTCACGAATTTCTTTGCTGGCACCAAAAGATGTCATTTGAAAGCATGAGTTGTATTTTCTGATGTTGGCTAGGAAGCGTTTAGACGTTTGAGATACACCTTGAAGCAAATGATCAAGTGGCTCAGGTGGATGTTGCAGAGTCTCTAGTTTAACTTTGCCATTTGAACAGCACATTCCAGGGTGCTCATCTTTCCATTTAAATGCACTGCAATGCTTGCAGATCAAGTTCATCTCACCAATGTTGACCTTTTCATGTTGATGGTATGGAATATCTGGGTCATATTGATGAGCAGCACCTTTTAGGTCTTGCTGCATTTCATTTCTTCTTCTGTTTAAATTTCCATTTCTCTGGTCTGCAAGTCTTATTTGGGTTTGTTTTTTTGTTTCATTTGCTCTTCTCATTGAAGATCTGACTCTTTTTTCATCAAGTCTTGCCTGTGCTTGTTTATTGGTTTCATTAGCTCTTCTGATTGAAACTCTTTCTCTCTCATCATCAAGTCTTGCCTGTGTTTGTTCACTGGTTTCATTAGCTCTTCTGATTGAAACTCTTTCTCTCTCATCATCAAGTCTTGCCTGTGTTTGTTCACTGGTTTCATTAGCTCTTCTGATTGAAACTCCTTCTCTCTCATCATCAAGTCTTGCCTGTGTTTGTTCACTGGTTTCATTAGCTCTTCTGATTGAAACTCTTTCTCTCTTATCATCAAGTCTTGTCTGTGTTTGTTCACTGGTTTCATTAGCTCTTCTTATGGAACCTCTTTCTCTCTCATCATCAAGTCTTGCCTGTGTTTGTTCACTGGTTTCATTAGCTCTTCTGATTGAAACTCTTTCTCTCTCAACAGCAAGTCTTGCCTGTGTTTGTTCATTCGTTTCATTTTCTCTATGTAAGGCTTGCTTCTTTGCCGTTTTAGAAACACGACCTAATTGAGTTTTTCTTTTTGGGGGCATGATTTCTCTGAAGAAAGATTGGAACATAATAGCTTATATATTGTTTTAGTGTACAACTGCTTTTAAGTATTTCCCTTTGTTAAAACTTTCTTCTTAAATACCATACTGAAGGTTCCCCCCCCCCTTTTAGCATCAATAAACTTATAAGTAACTTAGATAAATAAGTAACTTATAAGTAAATTATTAAATTAGTTTAAATTTTGCTACCCCATGACTATTTGTTTAATTCGGACACATCAATTGTGTTTAGACATTTGTAAAACAGGTGAAGTGTTAATTTAAGTTTTGGATATATAATTTGTTTAGTGATATTTTGTATTGATTATAAGATCCAAAAAAAAATATTCAGAAGAGATTTATTTAATTTAACCTTCACAAGATCAATAAATATATGTATTTAATTCATCCTTCTTAACATCAATGAACAGATGAATTTAATTTATTCCATTAGCACCACTAAATGGCTGAAAGGTATTAGATAAGCTAATATATAAACTTGTTTACTACTTCAAGTTTGGTTAGGTAGGGTTAGTTATAGTAAAATCTTAAAAAACACATTCTAAAGAGATTAATTTCATTTGTTCTTCTTAAGAATGTCAAGTTCTAATGATTTTTATGACTCACAAGGCTTCAACTCAATAAGTAAAAACACCATCAGAAGAATCAATATTTTAATTGAACAAAGAAATCCTTCAAGGCAAAATAATAACAACACTGTGCGTGCTCTCCGCTACAAAATCGTCCCTCTAGCATATCTCTCTATTGACGTCATCCCACACCAAACTACGTCACACCAAGCATGTGTCAAAATAGTGCGCACTGTGCAACAGTCAAACATTGACATTCCCAAAGCGGGAAAACCCCATCTAATATATAAAGATGAAAGTTTGTTTGTTTGTTTCTTTTGTTTGTTTTGTTACTCATAGAATGCCACACCGTTGGACCTAGGTGCTGAAATTTTGCATGGGACCCTCATTTGACCCGGGACAGGTCATAGGCTATGTAGTTTTTTTCTTATATAAAAAACTGACTCATCACTAATTGAATTCTCCAACTTCGCGTGTAGGTAGAAGCATGAAACTTTGGGAAGTTGTTGAGTAGCCTCTCACGACGATCATTTGCGTAAAAAAGTTGCAATTCAGTCATGGGGGCCGGGGGCACAAAGACGTTTTTTTCATTATATGGGCTATATGAAAATTGATATTTAAATATTTTTTTTGCTCGTTACCACCACGGAAGTGTACTTAACAACCACCCAGAGTTTTATGCTTCTAACTACACGGAATTAGTGATCTTTAGGTTCACTTGTGTTAAGTTTAATGACTTTCTTAATAAGTTCGTTAGCTAAAGTTTAAATAGTTAATTTTTTTAGCTTATGTAAACATAAAATTATGTAAACATGAAATGACAACATAGGTCCTAGGCCTTTATATGCATGTCAAGATCATTGATTCTTAACTTTAATAAGTAAGTTTATAGTAATGAGCAAGTTTTATTATGTTGTTGAAAATATTCAAATAGTTATTTGTTAAGTATGTATGTGTATGCAACGATTTACTTTCTTCTTATTTTTTTGTATTTCTCTTGATTAACTTCATTTAGTGCCCTCCCCTTTTCTATACTAATAAAAGCCTAAGCCCCCTCTCACTAATGGTCCAACTTCCCATTTGACTAAAAGTCTGTAAAATTTACGAATCATACTAAAAACAATTAAGCACGACTCAACTCTGAACTAAAAGTAATGAGTAAAAATCACCCTTTATCTAATTTCCAGCAACAAAAACAGGAATTTTTTTTTACAAAATATAATGTCTTATCTGAAAACGGGAATCAAAAAAGAATTGAATCCCCTGGTGAAACAGCAACATATAAGATTTTGGAATCCATCGCTAAATGGACCGTTTTGTAGAAAGGGACAAAAGTGAAAAAATTATAGTCAATTTTTAGTCAAATAAAGTTAATGTAAAGGCGTATGCTTAAAATGAAGTCTTATAATGCAGTACTGCTCCAAAAATAAATTTTATACTTGTTTATAGTCTTTTTTAATTAGTGTTTTAATATGGTAATGATATATAATGCTTTTTTATATTTGTCTCTATGTTATACGATTTAAATTTACGGCTTTTATGTAATAGGTATAATTTTAAAAAAGAATTCAAGTATATTTTTGACCATGTTTCCCGATGGGACGTCATAGTTTGTAAATTATATTTCAAACACCAGATTTAGTTTCTGAAAAATAAATAAATTATTTACGAAATAGGAAAAAAAGATGCTATGTTTGACTAAACATCTATTTTTAAAATGGCTTTTGTTATTCCGCAACAGCGTAATGACCATGGCATATTCAATTCGCTACCCAACTTAATTAATTGCTTATAGGTTCACTTGTATTGAGTTTAATATGCTTATGTTTATAAGTCCGGTAGAAAGGTTTAAATTGTAAATTTATAAAGCTTATGTAATAAAAAAAACAAAGCATTTGGCCGTAGGCTTTTATATGCATGTAATAATCATTGATGATTAACTTTAATAATTAAATTTAAGGGATTGAGCAAGTAAAATAAGCAAGAAAAATTAATATAGAACACGCAACAAATTTTAAGAAAAACAAACGTATAGTTCCTCTAAATTACGATTAAGCTTTTTTGACTTGGGCAATTTCTTTCCACATAAAATACCCTCACATAATTAGTATTTGTTTAAATTAAAATTTGAGTCATTAGAAACAACATAATAAAACTCTTAATTTAAAAATAAATACCATACATCGTGTGACAAATGTAATGAAATAGTGTTAACAGATCTATACTATCAAGAAAGTATTTGTATAAAAGGCCACTGTTTTGTACCGCAAGGCCAAAACAAATATGAATGTTATTATAATAAAATTACACTGCTCACTTTTAGATGCGTGCACGAAAAGGTGCGCACCGTAATTTGACAATAAAAGATTTTTGAAAGCGCACAGCTAAAAATAAAGTATTGTAAAAAATAACGCACCAAAATGAACTCGTTTTGAATGCCCGCATGAAGCTGTTCAATATCGAAATGAGAATTTATTTTGTCTTTATTTGGCTCTACATTTTCTGATTATGGGCCCCCTTACCCTAGGGGTGGTCACCTGGGGTTGAAACATAGCCTACGACCTGTCTAGGGTCGAATGAGAGCCCCATGCAAAATTTCAGCATCCTGGGTCCAACGGTGTGGATTTCCATTGGTAACAAACAAACACACAAACAAACAAACACACAAACTTTCATCTTTATATATTAGATTATGCAAAACATTTCCAATACAGTTTGCTGTAGCTAACTAGTAACTTAAATTGTATTCCATAGTTAACTCATTTCTTACTCATGGAGTTATGCTAACATGTATACTCGAATAAAAACACACATTTATGCAGTGAACTTTTATTATATGTTTATTGTTTATTGACTTATTGATTTTACGGCGGCATAAAATTTAAATTCTTTACTTTGCATATTAAATATACGTTAAATTAGCTGAACTCTAACATTCACTAAGTTTCTTTGACATCTTTTTAGATTAATTAATCACAGGCACAAATTCCATAAAAGTTATTATCGTAACACATCCATTCAATGTTTCTCTCAGAATTTTCGTAAGTTTAAACGTATGTATATAATATATAAATATATATATTTTTAAAATCCCTACAAGCCTAAGCTTGAATCTCTAAACCCTACGTAGTTGGTGTACATGTCTCCTATTCCCTAAGACCACACAAAATGTCGTTGCATAAACATAATGATGTGAGTTGTTACATGAAGTAATCTTGGCTTTTAAAACTTATATTGTCATTGATGCCAAAATTTTTTGTTTTGTTTAAATAACAATTCTGAACAATTCAGCAGTTGGCAGATGGTGCTTGTAATTTCATTGAAATTCTCCAATAATAATAACCTAAAGAAACAAACACTAATAATTTAACTCGTACCGTCTCCAAAATTTCAAGGCGATCCTCGTGTGTGTATGCGTGTGAGTGTGTGTGTGTGGGGGGGGTGTATGTGTGTGTGTCTTTTCAATATGATTTCTAGTTAACTTCCTTTCTGTAAAATAAATTTTATAGACGTAACGATGACATACAAGGATTTTTTTGTTCAAATAGTCTAAACTCTAAAGGAAGACAAATTATACAGTTTCATTTAAAATACACTTTAATTAGTTGCATGCAGAAAGCTACTGCAGAGTTCCAGGTTATGTTATTATTTATCAATAAATTTTGATTAAAAAACTGACAAAACTTTTTTTCACTGTTACAAGTTTGATCGTATTCAGCGTATTACGTTATTCTTTATTGAAATTAAGAATATAATTGACGTTTTGTTTTAAATTTTAAAAAAACAACATTTAAATACTGTTTCATAATTTAATTTAATTTTTACCATCTTAAAAATTATATTTAAACTTTAGCTGTTAAGGTATACGGTGACAATTAATAAACTGATACTATTTCGGCTTTTAAAAATAATTTCCTTTTTTCCCCCTGAGAGTACGTGTAATACAGTAGCATGCAAGATATTATATATTTACGCTCAGTTATCGCTGATACCTAACGCTGAGGGAAATCACTCTGCTTTTTTTAATTTTTGCGTTGTAAGCAGTGCTGATTGACTCAAATAGTTATTTTTTGGTGCAGTAATTTGGTGCGCTGCTTTCAAAAATTAGTTTAAAAATCGTGTGGTGATTAGCACTGTAAAAATTATTATATAAATGCTTTCTTTAATTTTCAGGAGTATTTCGTGTTTATCATACAAGGATAAGTTACTTGGGCTTTTGACAAAAAAAAAGTGGGTGCCTTAGGCGCCCTACAAACTCAATTTAAAATTACTTTGTGTACATTTAAGGTAGTTTAATATTACGTAGCTATCATACAAGGACAAGTTTGTTGGGCTTTTGAAAAAAGTGGGCGCCGTAAGCACCCTAAATAAAAAGGGCGCCGCAGTAAAACCTATATTATATACATACTTTGTTAACATTTTAGGAATATTTCGTATTTATCATACAAGGATAAGTTACTTGGGCTTTTAATATAAAAAATAAAATTAAAAAAAAACTATTATAAAATACTTTGTGTACATTTAAGAAATTTTAATATTACGTATTTATCATACAAGGACAAGTTAGTTGGGCTTTTGAAAAAGGACGGCGCCGTAGGCGCCACGGCACCGCAGCTCAAACTAGTTATGAATAAAGACATTAGAATAAACTAGCTAGAATCAAATTGGAGGATTATTTTGTTGTATTAAAATAAAAGAGGGTAAACGGTTGTTGAGATCCACTGGGTACCTCAAGTGAGACCCGCTGAATCATTACATGCCAATAACTCACGTGTTGGACATCGGACAGTACTGTAAGCCTATAAGACCGCAGTTCTAGCTTCATATGGTTTCCCTATATAAACAAATGCTTGAGTTCGCTCAGTCTCTTTCATCAACTCTCGCCAGTAACAAGTAACTAGACGTGATTGTAGTGGTCGCAAGGGCATTGTTGGCAAGGGAAAGCATCTGAATTTTGGTCAAATCTGCCCTGTTTCTGGTATAATTTGTATACGTTTACGTATGAATAATTAGCTGATTTTTGTTGCATTATTGTTTTATTTTAGCCAAGTAAAAGTAGGAGTACAGTTGGAATATAGTTATATTAAAAGTAGGAGTACAGTTGGAATATAGTTATATAAAAAGTAGGAGTACAGTTGGAATATAGTTATATTAAAAGTAGGAGTACAGTTGGAATATAGTTATATTAAAAGTAGGAGTACAGTTGGAATATAGTTATATTAAAAGTAGGAGTACAGTTGGAATATAGTTATATTAAAAGTAGGAGTACAGTTGGAATATAGTTATATTAAAAGTAGGAGTACAGTTGGAATATAGTTATATTAAAAGTAGGAGTATAGTACAAATAGAATAAGAGTACAAGTATTGAAAATATCAATACAGCGAAGACAACTGAAATCAGCCACCGGACAACCAAACTTGTTATTTTGACTGACAGTTGTCCTATAGGCCATTAACAGGCAGAGGTGTGGTCCGCGGTGAGGATCAAAGAAAGTATGACCGTCAAGAAGACCGTGGGAACCAACATAAGAAGTCGAACTATTCGAGACGGACGAAACGTCGAGTCGTCAGTTTAGGAGAAAACCAGATGGGAAAGGGGTTATTAGTAGGGGTCTACCGATATGCATTTTTTCCGATATTGCCGATACCGATATAACCAATATTTGTGTTGCCGATATGAGTATTCGTTAGGACAAAAACCAGCTGTCATATTTGATGACGTCATTATTAAATTTATAACTCGAAATTATTTATCTTTTATATTAGGGGAATACCGTTATGCAGTTTTGCCGATATTACCGATTTATTATTTTTGTTTGCGGAAACGAAGTTTCTGATGTTTTTACAAGTTCCAGATCATGACCTACATAGGACTCATGACAAAACGAACCGTCCTTTTGTAACTTCAACTTTGACTCATAATTATTAATTATAACCAATAGTTTAATGGATTTTGCACACGGCCACCTTTTATGAATGAAACAATGAGAACAAAGTGTTAGTAATAGAGTGAAAATGAGGTTGAAGGATGAATGGTTGCCAATGACAACAAGTCTGCACACGGTACATTGTGTTATTCCATACGAAACGAAATGTTTTAGACATCTGCGAGTCTATGTGCACAGTTGCTATTACAGCAATTACGTGAACCGTAATGTTTACATGTTATCTATTTATTAGAGCAATTACGGTATACTTGGCATCGGCACTAATTACACAGTGTTTCCGAGTATACGAAAATCGGCCGATACGTAAACAATATCATAGCACATGGCATACTGTATCGTGGCTGTACATATTAAAATTTGGACTCTTTTGGTTATTTCAATACCGGTATCGGGGTCGATAAATTAACTTGTCGAGATATTGTAAATCTAAATGATAGTTTTCTTTTTTCTATTTTTTTTGGGAGGCGGGGGGGGGGTCAAAATGTCACTTATAATGAAATATCGGTGACGTCAATATCGGGAACTTTACATTCTACCGATACCGATATCCAGATATCCAGATATCGGTGCTGATATATCGGTAGACCCCTAGTTGTTAGTAACCCCTTTTCTGTATATAATATTATTAGCTTTCAGTTGTTTTTATATTGTTGATGTCCTAGTGATATTTTGAATAATGTTTATAAATATGTATCTGTTTTTTTTAAATTTAATTGAATAAAATTGTCTGTCGAAAGCACAGATTTGTTTTGCACTCACTCATACCCCTAGTTATATTATTAGATAATATAAGGTGATACTGGGAGCTCAATTAGCAGCGTCCCATCAAGTTTTTTTAAACACTGAGAGCACGTCCTTGTAAGTTTAAAATTTAACACAAAATATTAAGAAATAATTTTTGTTTAATTGATTTCTCAATTTTAAAATGTATATGAATCTTTCTAGTAAATCTTTACAGCTATTTGTAGCTTAGTATTAAGAGAAAAATTGTTTAATATAGATAAACAAGCCCTTTTATTGCCTCTAAACAATTTAACAGTGCTAAAAAGACCGGGTGCTAGATAATGCAATTCTATATTAGTGCCTCTCTAAGTGGTTGTCCGCAGAGGTTATACAAAAGGGACAGAAAAGTATTTTTAATCCTCCATTTGCAATTCATACTAACACTATAGAAAATGTAAATTTTCGGCGATAAGCACATACAACGAAACAAAAACAATAAAATAAATTACATTTCGCTAACACGTCAGTAAAGGGGAAATAGTTCACCAGTTCCTGGTGCAATGAAAAAATTCCTGCCCGTCCACCATACTAAAAAGTTTGAGAAGCACTGTTTTATATGATAGCTATTGTTTTTATTGTATATACCTATATATACAATAGAATAACGAAATGATTTAGACACGTTGGCTCCATTCAGTTTCAACCAAGTTTAACATTATAAGTAACAGTAGATTTTCTTCTAGCTCTTAACTACAAATGTTGTTACTTTCTTCCTCTTAATCTATCCTGTATTTTTTTCAAAAGCATGAGATCGTCTTTCTTCTTTTCGTAGATCCATTTTTTTCTTTATTTCCTATACCTAATTATATTTTCGTTATGAGATAGAAAATAGACGACTTGTAATGCCAGTTAACAGTGAAAAAAACTAACTTACCTTGTATTGAAAAAGTGTAATAATTTTACAAGTACTAGATAACAATGAATAAGGTTATGCCTGCTTAATGTCTATCAAGTGAAATAATGCAAAAGTCTTAGCACTGTCTAATGGGAGATTTAGACTCTTATTTTTCCTTAAATTTCTGTAAAGTTCTGTCTTAGTCTTGTGTATAATTTTGCGTCATTTAAGATACAATTTAAATTTTCATAACCGTTATTAAAAAAAAGTAATATAGTAAATCCTGTTTGCACAAGAGAATAATTAAATTAATTGTTTCTTATTTTGTTACAAATTTGAAATAATTTTGAAACGGAAGCGCCAATGTTTTAATGAATTCAGCTCCTTTGATTTCAAGCTGTTCTTTGAGAATTGAAAAACAAATATATATATTATTTATTTTGGACTTTTTTATAGATTTTTGTTCACATCTCTTCATTTTTGCGCCTCTAGTTTCTTTAAAAAGTGCTGCATGGTATTAAATAGATCAAATCAAATAGTTTTAATTAATGCAAACACTATACTGCCTAAATATATGAAACACCAATTTTTTGGGTCATTTTCAACATGTTAAACTTGCTTTTCAGAACGAATTGGGCATGAAATTTAAGGTATTAAAGGATGTACGTAATAAGAAGAAGCTTGAGGATTTATAAGTTTATTTTAAAAGTTCCCAGTGCAATTAATAGCATGCTCCACAATTTGGTGTATGTATTAATTTTATAAGTTGAGCAAGTTGGGCTACAAAATTAAAGTGTTTAATTAATTTTATAGATACATCATAATTGTGTACTTCCTATATTCTTTTTAAATTAATTTTTAAATTGTTAAAAAATGTATTATTATTTTTTTTTCAAAAAAAGTATTTATTATTGCAATTAAGCTAACGTTCTGGGTAAGTGATATAGTAAATTTAGAAAACGTTTTAAAATTTTATAAATTAACATGAATCAAAATTCAAACATTAATTCCATGGAAAATGAAAAAAAAAGCTAATTATTATCCTTCTTATTATAAGAAGGTAAATGCATAAAATAAAAACAGGGTATTAGTAGGCCTGACAGGACGTAACACAACAGCGAACGTTTCGGCAAAGAGCCTTCTTCAACGGACAAATAGTACACAAATGAAACGAATAAAACGAAATAATAGAAAAAAACACTTAGCTGCGGTGAAATCCAAGTAGTCCAGTAGAGATAAAGCAAGGAGAGAAAAGTAAGAGCTTAAATAGGAAAGGAAAGGGTGGGTGTGGCCAATCAATCAGCTTGTCAGTGCGAACACAACGTTGATCCCATGTGGTGTAAGAGTCCCATATTCATGGATTAGTCTATTCTCCAGACTGACCCGGCCGGGTGTGTTTGTACAAGAAACCAAGGCGGTGACAGACATGTCATCGACGCCCATGTGGTCCCGTCCATTGAAGTGTCGGGAGACAGGACACTGTTTGTCTTGTTTAATGGCACGTACATGTTCCGCGATACGGCAAGAGAGTAACCTCCCCGTTTCACCAATGTACTTCAAAGGACAGCGCTTACACACAATGGTGTAGACCACATTGCGGCTAGTACAAAGATAGCCATTCCTAATCTTGAATGTCCCCTTAGGGAAGACAATCTGGTCCGTCTGGGTAACAAAGGGACATGTCTTGCAGCGATTACGACCACATGGCTTAGTGCCCAGATGGGAGGACGGAATAAGCAGACGGCTACGAACCAATAGGTCTCGCAGATTTTTGTCCCTCCTGAATACAATGAGGGGTGGGGTGGAAAATATGTTGTTTGTCTCAGGGTCCGCGAGGAGGATGGTGCGGTTTTTCACAAATATTTCCTTTGCTCTGATGTTGTGGGGATGGTATGTGAGCACCAATTTGCTCCTTTCATTACTATCACTGGAGCGTGATACAAAGGCGTCGGCACGAGTGAAGTTTTTAACTCGCTGAAGTGCAGATTGAAGTATAGCTTCAGGGTAAGACCTTTGTCTAAAAAACTCCACCATTTCCAACGCCTTTTCCAAAAAGTCCTCATTAGATTGACACAGCCTACGGAGGCGAAGGAGTTGTGAAAATGGAATAGAATCCTTACAGGATTTGGGATGAGACGAGGGATAGAGTAGGTAAGAGTGACTGTCCGTAGGTTTGAAGTAGGCCGAAGTGAGGAGGCGGTTCTTCTGGAGAGTTACAGTAATGTCCAGGAAATTAACCGATAGTTCGGAAATCGTGTGAGTGAACTTAATGGAGGGGTGAAAAGAATCAACAAAGTTGATGAACGTGTCAAGGTCACTCCTCTCCATATGAGTGACCCCAATGCCATCATCAATGTATCTTTTATAAAATTCTTATTATAAGAAGCATTTTAAAACCTCTTAGCAACATATTTACCCTTTAACTGAATAATAAATATTCAATACGAACAAATTAAACCAATAAACTAACTAAATTGTAAATCTTTCTAATTTTATAGTGGACATAAAGCGACAATGTTAGTTTTTCACTCAGTTGCATTGGCAGCGTGGTTGATTTCAAACGTTAAAGGTAAGGGTCATTTTTACTAATTGAAATGTTTTTAATTATTTAATTATGCACACCAATACATATTCTAAATTATTTTGTCATTTTTCATTTTGTTTAAAAACTTTTGGCGCTTTCGATTGTGACGATTGTTAATTTATAAACGATTTACGTTATTTGATGCGTAAAGACATTAAACACATGTGGATATATTTGCAATAGTCAAAATTCACTGACATGAGCAGCTTCTGATGTTTATTCGTATCCTGATAAATAACGTTTCGGTTTGTTGTACATTAGTAAAATTATAGCTAATCAAATTCAGAGCAAGACATTAGGCTTAT
The DNA here is from genome assembly GCA_944989445.1 of Ampullaceana balthica. NCBI lineage: Eukaryota > Metazoa > Mollusca > Gastropoda > Lymnaeidae > Ampullaceana > Ampullaceana balthica. The sequence continues at coordinate 1,119,023 of CALYLW010000212.1, forward strand.
CAATACACAATTATGGCCAAGAGATGGCTTGATACTATTGCATATGCCTATAAAACTGTATTAATATATTGACAGATACATTGAGTCCAATTGGGCTATCGTAAAATGTGTCTTTAAAAATTTATTTTTAATTTTTATGAGCAACGAATTAGACTAGAACAACTAGGCATCTAATGTTTAAACATCCGCGTAGAGACATCATATTTGTTTCCTCTCAATATATATTTTCGAAAGAAAATAAAAAATAATAACATTTCTTCATTATCTCTAATTGTAAAAAAAAATGTTTTAAAAGGAACCAAAAACTGTGACAGTAATTGGTTCGGATTGAATTGTCAATTCAAATGTCACTGTTCCAAAAAGTGTACCGAGAGCGGCCTGTGTTATGACAGCCTATGCCAGAAGGGTTGGTTTGGTCATTCATGCCAGTACCGTAAGTAAAAAGACATAAAACGGAAAATTGTAATTTTGTTTAAAATATTGTAACTTATAAACGTTTTACCTTGACTTGGTGTTTATACAAACATTGATAACGTTCATTTCACCTATTTCATAACAACTTATGGAAGGTTATATCCAGTTTGAGATATTACATTTGTGAAGTAATATTTAGATTTTCTTATAAAAATATATGATTGTTGCTAGAGTTCACAAAAATTCCTGCATATGTGTCTTATTTTATTTTAATAAGTTGTTTTGCACATCATTTTTAATTAATATACATTTATTGATATAAAACTATTCAAAAGTGTAAATTAAAGTTATTTATTAAAAAAAACTAAATGGTAAAACTAAATAACTTTCGACTTTCGAATATCTTTCCTTATTCATAATTAAAACTAACTTAATAAAAATGTTTAACATACTGCCATCAGTTACACCATATGGTATTTCGGCTCTTATATGAATAACATGATTTCTCTAGTAAGCTTTAAGCCTGGAGAAGGTTTTATGTGCTTCCTGTTGTCTGGCCCCTCCTTTTTATTTTGGTATGTTTTGTAAACGTTTAAATATGTATTCTTGCTCTACACAGTTTAAGAAGTGGAAGTTAGAGACTAAACTTACAATTTTTCGTCGGTCATACAAGAGACAATAGTTGTTACTATTTAAAATTCAAACTAATCACATCTAAATTACTGCTGAAATAATATTTTTTTTGTTTTGAGATGTAATAAACAGTTTCGTTAATGGCAATTATATTTATTTTAATTTTGAGCATTTATTATTTAATGTAAAGCATTTGATAATAATGTGCTATAAATCAATAAGAATTGGTTGAAATAAAAAATGTAGAAATGTGTTTAGCAGTAACAATCTAAATAATTTCAATCATGTACATCCTATTTTATGTCAATACAAGGAAAGGTATTTCGTGTCACGAACATAAATCATTACAGTAAACTCTTGAATTACAATAGTTCATCTCTTGTTCATCATCATTTTTCTTTCCTCCTACACAGAGGATTTAGCCACACTACCTAATGCTAAAATCTCCACTGTACTAGAAAATATTACATTAACATGGATGACTGACAATGATGACAGCACATGTTACAATGGAGCATCTCTGAAAGCCATAAATGTCGAATGGAAAACACAACGATATATTTTCACGTGGTTGAGTGTCACCTTTAGTGAGCCAAGTGAGTTGGGTGACATGACGAAAAATCATGTCTCATTTAACGTGACCTCATTGTTTCTCTGGAGTATCAGATGACTCAGTAGTGTATGTTTTTTCTATTACTTTTTGTCACAAAAAACATTCTATTATGTTCAGGGCTGTCAATATTGTTGAAAAGGTGCCCGGGTAATCGTCCAATATTTAAACGGGTACCCTGGCACCCGTTCGAAACTCGCATAGTTTTCGCAGTCGTTGCCGCTATACAATGCAACCTAGCAACCATACATGCACCTCATTTTACACAGAAACCAACGACATGCTTCCAATAACATACTATTGTGAAATTTACTGTGCAACAAAACTTTATTGCTGCTTAAAATGTTCATACAGCCCAGGCAGTGGCGTAGCGAGGGGGGCAAAGGGCAAATGCCCCGGGCGGCACTTTGTCAGGGGCGGCAAATTCCAAGATGTTAATTAATTTTTAAATATGAAAATGTTATAAGGAAGTAGATCTGTTATCGAAATAAAAGAAAAGCCAAATAAGAAATTAATAAAATAAAGAAAGAAATTTCCTAAAGCATGTGAACGTTTCAACTGTTAAAACTTCAAACTCCTAATTGGATATTAATTCCTTTACTAATGGTACTGTACAGGAAACAAAGGGGTTACAAAGTATGAGAACTTTACACTGACGAGGCGGATTGATGTTTGGGGGGGGGGAGGGCGGCAAATTCCTCGTTGTTAATTAGCTTCCAAAAATGAACAACTTTAAAATAAAGTTTTATAAAGTAAAAGAAAATCCAAGATAAAAACTTAAAAGAAATGAAGAAACTGTATTAAAATACGTGAACGTTCCTAATGGCAAACTTCAAACTCCAGTATGAATCTAAAGTCTTCTGATACTAATGCTACTGACCTGAAAGCATAGGGGGTGAAGAAGTGTATGAACATGACAATAATGTGCTGATACCTCGTACATATAATTGATTCAAGTTTGATTTTAACGTAAGTAAACTACTGGAAAAAATTGTTGTCGCACTTAAAAATACTTATAATTTTAGGGATAATTCTTCCAAAGCATCATTATTTTAATTTTAATAATTTTGTTTTGTTTTGTGGCATAATCCAAAATAATGAACATAATTGCTTAACTATTGGAATTAAAACTTGGCATACATAAATACAGAAGTATTCACTCATGAACAAGTGCTCAGCATTACCAAAGTTGTTTTTTTTTAATTTAAAGGAATCAGCAACTATAAGGTGTTGTAAAATTAAAACAAAGTAGCAAGAATTTATTGTTATAATGTTTGACATTATTAAATCCTACCAAAATTAAACGAGCTTTTTGCGGTCGCAGAGAGGACAATACTGTTGTAAATAAAGGAAATATTCTTGAACCGATGCATTTGCTTGCAAAGTACGTTTGATCACTCAGAGAACTTCGTGGGTAAAGAGGTAAAAACTTGTCATTTAAAATTCTAAGGGAGATCATAGCAATTTTAGGAGATTTAATTCTTGAAAAATCAGCTTTTTCAGGAACAAGATACCAAATATTATTCTATTGTATTCTATAGTTCTTCATATATTTCACATAAGGATCAAATAAGTCCAGTTGTGTGCAGTGGCGTAGCTAGAACTTTTGCCGCCAATGGTCTCCAATGTGCCGCCCTTTTTAGGGACCGTCCATAAATTACGTCACGCACCTGGGGCGGGGAGTCATACACTTGTGACGTTGTGTGACGAGGGGGTGTGTTTGAGAAATGAGACGTCACGTCAAAACGCACACCTTTAAATAAAATGTCCACTTAAATATTGAGTACTGGCACTTTATTTAATGACGTTTCCAAAAAACGCGTTTTACGATATTAGAGTGCAGCCTTGACTAAAACAATCGTAAATGACAAAAATTAGATTTGAAACATGCTTTTTTTTCAAATAGAAAATACGGCTTTATGGTGGGGGGGTGTCGTCAAAACTTTATGACGTCATATTGAAGAAGGGGTCTACGTTTTTGTGACGACGTGTGACGAGGGCGGAGGGTGTGAAAAATCAGCCAAATTCGCGTGACGTCATGAACGGCAAATTAGTCGATTATATGACGGTTTTTATAAATTAATAAACATGAAAAGTAATTGTAATTGAAATGAAGTAAAGGTGGGGAACATCTTTACCATTGCATGCCGCATTTATGTAGGCATAATCAGTAATTAAAGAGGCCGCATAAGATGATATACCTGTAAATACTCAATTATAAAAATACACTATAAATTTTTTAAGGCAACAAGATAGTTACTGAGGTCGCAAGTCCACCTCCTCATCCCCATGAGACAAAACATATTCCAAATTTACACAAAAAACAACATTATCAATTACTATTCTTTATTTTATATTAAATAAATGTTTTTTTTACAAACAAAGAAATTGTACACATTATCATGTAATCATGTTTATACATTTACTTTTCTAACTTTCATAATATAAAAAACGTGTATTATGCTATCAAAATTTTTAATTATTTGTAATATCTTGTTCTATGGACAATATTGCAAGATTTGTTGTTTTAAATCGCTCCTTGGGGAACGAAGATAATTTTTATCAACTTCACTTTTGAGAAGCTCCTTTCACAACTAGCGACACTGATAGCAATTGTTAAAAAAAATTCAGAGCAAAAATTAGAATGTTTGGTACAGAATTTTCCAATCTTACTGTTGAATAAATTTTAATAGATCAAGGGGGCCTTTCCCACCGTTTTTCTAACGTAATGCCTCTTCTTGTAGTGTAGGTACAGCCATAAAAACCGTGACCCTTTTTCTTTCAATATTGAACTGTTCTTTATCAATGTCAATAAAGTAATTTACATGGTATTATATACGAATATTTTCTTGCAAGGACTTGCTACTCATTAAAGCATTCTTTTATTTTCTGTTATAATTCCATCCATGGATAAAAACATTTCCCGTTGTACTGCTCGTTCTAAAGATAGAAACACGTCTTCTTAATTTTCCCCACTTATATTTTTTTCTCCTTCTAACTCGGCGTCCAGTTGATATCTCAAACTCTTCACAAATTGTTAGACTGATATAACAGCGTTTTGTATTAGCTCATCTCTTTGTTCCATGCAATTGATTTGCATTAATTTTAAAAAATGACGGGTTCCCATAAATTTACATAACATAGAAAAGAAAAAGATTGCATTGAATCGAGAAAAATTTTAGAATCTCATCTCGTTTTACTAGTTACTTCTTCAGATATCAATTTTTCCAAGACGCTTGAAATTTTAAAGTACGTCTTTTTCGAAATTAGTTATGCCTATTGGGGTGTTTATCAACGGACAAATTTGAATATTTTCATTTTCTTGCCATAAATCTAAATAATTTTCCATAAAATAGACGAATTCAAATTATTTACACATTACTTTTATTGGATAGGCTTAACATATTTAATGAATAACGGTATTTTAATGAAAAACACAAATTATGTGTGCTACTTAAATGCAATAAAAACAAAATAAATTTAATTTCTAATAACGTACCTTACAATAATTTTCTGAAAACTCAAACAGTAATATAAGTTACCTTTATTTTATATAAATTAATATTTGAAAGTTAAAAACAATATTTGAACCACCATGAATTGTAGGTACTTGTTCGCGCATCATTCTGCGAATGTTGAAATTCCACTCAAAAACCATCATGGCGATATTAATAGCAGAATATTGGGCCAAGCGGTTTAAATTATGTGTTTTTTTGTGTGCGTAGATTTCTTTTAAAAGCGTCATCTTCTCGTACCGTATACCGCTTAATTTTCCAAACAAATCGATACCTTTTTTGAGTGATTTTAAATTTTTTAACGGTTTTGCGTTAGTTATAACATCCACACATCCACAATGTAATTGAACAAATGTTGTGGGAATCTGTTAATTAGAAATAGAAATTTCGAATGTTTTTGTTTCACCTTGGTTTCCCCCTTCAAAAGAAAAAGGGTGGTTGTTGGAATAGGTTGCAATTTTCAAATGCCCACTAATGCCGCCCCTAAATGTGTGACGCTCGGGGCGGACAGCCCCCACCGCCCCCTCTAACTACGCCACTGGTTGTGAGATATGTAAAGATTGAAAATAAAAAAAGTATACAATGTAGAATCTTTCAAAGATTTCATTGAAGCTAAAGTGAATATGCTTACGACATTCCTTAACAGAGTTTAAATAGATGAAGATCTTAAACTAATTGAATGCAGTGGCCCAATGTGTGTTTATACTTCTTCATGGCTGGAAAATATTCAGTAAGCTTAATTAAGAGTGACGAAATAACATAAAATCTCAATTTCAAATCTCACTGAAAAATGTTCATTAAAACTAATTTGTTTACACGTTACTCCAAGTGAAAGGAGCTCTCTCTGACTAGTCACTAGAAAGTTGTTACGCATTATTTTTCATGTCCATACAGCGTTTGGAATTCCCATTGCTTCTACAAGCAAAGCATTAAACAGGCTTCAGGGAAAAAATAGAGAATATACTATGAAGCCATTTTGAGGTTATTTTGAAAACTATAGAAGAACTGATAGAGGCAGACAAAGAGCTCAAGATACGAACAGGCGCAGTAACTTTGCATGTCACAATGAAATCTTTTTATTTTTAAAGTTATGTCAAAGAATCCCGAACTTATTTACAAACGTATATTGCTTAAAAAAATGAATGCTTAGCAGAGCCTACTCACAGAGAAACTAATTGAATATTTCAATGATGCTTTAACATTTGATAAAATTTTATGTAAAGTCATCATCCTTTTAATCAAACCTTCCATCAAATAATGAGAGAGCAAATTTTCGGTGATCGAAGCGAATATGTATTCATGCTAATTAGATAAACAGTTTAGAAGAAAGATGAAAGATAAGATTACTTTAGAAATGTATGTGAGTTTCTGGCAGTTATAAATAATTCGGAACACATGTATGATTTTCGAACACCAGCTAATCTACTGTGCTTTGAAATGTTGCCTTCAAATTAAACATATCTCACATGTTATCGTCAAGTATGGAATATTTTACCACGGGTTAAAAAAAAAGAATTAATGAATGCAAGACCTTTTGAGTTATTCTAGTTTATTAAGATCTTGAGGATAGAAGTTATCCTTCTTAAAATAAAATTATTAATTCAAACATTGCTAACAATTGTCTTAAGTAATGCAATATGTTAAAAATAGCTTCTCTAAACTTTAGGTAATGAAATTTTAATTACGATCAGTTACGAATAAACAAAAATTGTCTATTCTATAGCTATTTTGGTTAATGACAATGGCGTGGCTGAAAACATTAATACATAAAATATTGTACTAATGAGAAAAAACAGAAAACTTCGATTTTATTCAAGAAATGAAACTTCTTTTTATTTTGAACATTAAAATGTATCACGTCCTTATTATTTCTTTATATTAAGCTATCTTTAATTTATAGCATTAACACATTTTTCGGGAGGGGGGCGGCATATTTGGTTTCTGCCCCTGGTGGCACATACACTCGATACGCCGCTGAGCCCAGGTGCTTGAATGTTGTTAAAGTCCGCTAGGCGGCGGTTGCAACTTTTTAATTAATAAATTTTTAAAAATGACCACTTTGTACTTCTTTTTAAAATCAGTTTTTACTACATGCCGACACCTGTGTGTGGGTAGTAGTAGCTGACAGCTTACATTACCTAGCATTTACTGCATGCCAACACTTGTGGGTGGGTGGTAGCAGCTGAGAGCTTACATTACCAACCATTTACTGCATGCCAACACTTGTGGGTGGGTGCTAGGAGCTGACAGCTTACATTACCAACCATTTACTGCATGCCGACACTTGTGGGTGGGTGGTAGGAGCTGACAGTTTACATTACCTAGCATTTACTGCATGCCAATACTTGTGGGTGGGTCGTAGGAGCTGACAGCTTACATTACCAACCATTTACTGCATGCCAACACTTGTGGGTGGGTAGTAGGAGCTGACAGCTTACATTACCAACCATTTACTGCATGCCCACACTTGTGGGTGGGTGGTAGGAGCTGACAGCTTACATTACCTACCATTTACTGCATGCCGACACTTGTGGGTGAGTGGTAGGAGCTGACAGCTTACATTACCAACCATTTACTGCATGCCGACACCTGTGTGTGGGTGGTAGGAGCAGACAGCTTACATTACCAACCATTTACTGCATGCCAACCCTGTGTGTGGGTGGTAGGAGCTGACAGCTTACATTACCCACTATTTACTGCATGCCGACACCTGTGTGAGGGTGGTAGGAGCTGACAGCTTACATTACCTAGCATTTACTGCATGCCAACACTTGTGGGTTGGTGGTAGGAGCTGACAGCTTACATTACCAACTATTTACAGGATGACAACACATGTGGATGGGTGGTAAGAGCTGACAGCAGCTTACATTACCAACCATTTACTGAACTGACACATGTGGGTGGTTCTGAGCTGACAGCTTACATTACCAACCATTTACAAACCAATACTCCCTTTTACTTATAAAATATAAATTAAGACCAATTTATTTTCAACCTCTATTTTTAGTCTAAATTAAAAAAAAACGTTCATGCATTTTTTTATTGCAGTGAAAATCATTGAATAACTGATAACAAAAAAAAACACACCAAAAGATGAGTTTTTTAAAAAGTATAAAGGTGGAGAATAGTAGTGAAGGAATGAGTGATTGGGGTAAATAAAAACATTGGCTTGTCTCAACCGGTAGCGGCATGTTGTCGTTGTATTTCGAAGTAAAGTTCGCTTCCCGTCATATAATGAAAGCAATGATGTTTTTATTAATAACACAAAACAGATGCTCTCTACTCTTAAAAATTATTTAAACATATTTTTTTTGTTGAGGGTTTTTTGTTTCATGTTTCGAGAAAAAATGTGTGACAAAATGCATTACAGTTTGTTGGGACCGTATTTTTTCCCTTTGACAGATATAGCTTCTTAAGCGTTTTCGTTTTAAATGTATTTCAAATCATATATTTCAAACGAAAAGCTTTATTTTGATAAATTGTTCGCGATCCGCAATATGAACCGAGAAGAGGCGCATGCAGCTCCCGAACCTTAGTTTGGCCATCGCAGTTGGTATGAACGTTGCAACCCATTTTTACGGGTACTCGGTCGCAATTTTACTACCCAGGTAATTACACGGCAACTGGTACACGTTTCCCGGGTACCCATTGACAGGCCTAATTATGTGATAAGTAGATTTCTAACATGCAAACAGGGTATGAATAAACCTGAAAAGACGTCACAAAGCATCGAACGTTTCGGCAAAGAGTCTTCTTCAACGAACAAATAGAACAAAAACAAATAAAACTAATAAAAAAGAATTAAAATTTAGCTGTGGTTAAATCCAGAGCAAAAAGCGAGCAGTAGTAGGAAGGGAGTAGTAAGAGACTCTATAGCAAAGGAGAGAGTGGACTCGGCAAATCATTACCATGTCAGTGTAAATAAAATATTCATCCCATGTGGTGTAAGGGACACATGTTCTTGGCTAAATCTATTTTCTATAAGCCTGATTGCAGCCTCACCAACATTTTATGATGTGATAATTAACTTTGACTGCTTTGTGTCATACATTGATTAGTTTAGGTGCAAAGCTTAAAAACAGTATGCTTGTGCGTCACAGTATGAATTATACGTCATCTAAAGGCTCACCATCTGTTACTGCCTAACAATCAATTTCACGAGTTCTTACATCAATTTAACGAATTTACCTAAACTAACTAAAACATATCACAAGAACTAAGTATAATTTATGGAAACTGCTTATGAATGTGTGTCAGTGAAAATGTTAAGCGTCATTGTATGTCATCCTTTTGGTATACTTAACAGTGTGTTTTTTCTGTACAAATGCATTTCCTTTATTTGATGAAAACCCGTAAAAAGTATTTCCCCAATGCAGTTCACACTCCCACAACAATTAAATGCGTCGCTATAACGATTTAAGTATTGTTGTTATTTATTTATTTTTTATCTACATATAGAAAGATAATAATAATATTCCATCCTCTGATATTTCGGCTATGATTTAAAAAACAACCAACCTTAAATTAATTAAGTTGATTATTAACTTTTATTTACATTCCAAATTAACTGTTAAGAAATATTTTTATAAATGTAGTAAGAACAGTTCAGTTGCGGGTATGGAAATATTATTTGGGAAACATGAGCTTTTAGTGATAATTTACGATATATTCCTTGTTATGTCACTTACAGATTTACTAGATAGCATGAAATTGGCTATGGTAGGTGACTCTTCAGGAAATTTCCAAGAGTGCAAGTCACAAGTTGTAACAAAAATTCCCGACAAAGAAATTATTATAAGCTGTCATTTTGGAGAACCTATTACAAAGCTACGTTTAGAGGGTGAAGGGCTTCCACAACTTTGCTCTTTCCATGTAAACGGAGGTAATTTAAGTGATATTGAAAATAATATGGGACATTAAATGGATTATTAATTTTTCTTGATGTGCATTTAAGTTTACGAACATTCATCAGGCAATCGCTTGATAGTAAAATTGTAGTATAAAATATTTAATATCCTATTAAATCGTGCACGCAGGCGGATCTGTATATGTCGTTAGGATTTCAAATTTTTCAAAACGATCGTAAACACGTCTCTGACTTGCTAGAGTGCTGAAATTTTCACAGTAGGTTTGGCTGGTAGGGAGGATTAATCTATTAAAGTTTCAGATCGATCGAATGTACTGTAATTAAATTAATTCATTTTTAGGATATCTCTATATATATGTGATCTAGTATTTGGGTCAGCATGAGAAAAGCCCTGGGAAATCCCCTAATAAAAATAGCTTACCAATCTAAGTTAAACATACATAAAAGTCACTGCAAATGGATGCCCTTATGTTTCAAACTTTGTTTGTGTGTGTTTATGTGAAATGTTTTTCAAACTTCAATGTAAGACGAGTGTCTGTTGAACCAAGCACTTGACAGGAAAGTGATACTTTGGTTATGTGTTTTATTATTTTAATTTTTTCAGGATCTAAGTCATAATTTTATCAAGAATACTTTTCTAGGTCAATTCATGTTAGAGCTATAAGCATAGTCGTGTTGTGTGTAGCACATGTGTAGTGTGTATTTTTGTATAGTAAAACATTACAAATAGAACAAACGAAATCCTAGAATGTCTTATGTAGAAAATCTATGTGTTGTTAAAAAATATTTTTTGCTAAGTTGATCAGCGCACAAACAACTTACAAAAGCAAAATAAATATTAAATCAAACAAGAAGAGAAATAAATAAATAAGGAAAGGAGTTAAGAATGTGTAAGTTTATATGTATAGAAAATTTCAAATGTTGCTAACAAACTTCGTTCTAGATGGACTTGGCTAATAGGACATTTAACAGGACTTCATGAATGAAATTAAGTTTTACAAATCTAATGGTAACGCCTAAAAGTAGAAAATAAAATGAATAAAAAAACCTTTTTTTAAAAATAGATGATGCTCAGCTGCAGTGAGGAATGTAGAATCTCACATGAAAAAGCAGAAAATAATTGTTTAGTCACAAACTAAGTAGTCAAACGACTCAGAACTTTTGCGTTAGTTGATCAAATTTTATATCTCACATTAAATCCCACAATCGATCACAATAAATATCAATAAAACTTAGAGTTCTGAGTCCCCCTGTTTGACTACTTAGTTTGTGACTAAAAAAATATTTTCTGCTTTTGCATGCGATATTCTACATTCCTCACTACAGCTGGGCGTCATTTATTTTAAATAAAAAGGTTTTTTTTTGTTCATTTATTGACAATTATAATACTATCTTCAAACTATTTCCTGATACTAAATGTGTTATTTATATGTAATAGACTTGATTATTACTTGAAATATGATTATAAAAAAAACATGATGTTCACATTTTGAAATCTAGATCGGAAATTTATATGATAAATGTTATTTCATTATTTGCTTATGTTTAACGAAAAACACAAATATTTCGATTGTGATATAGAAAAGAATAGACCGTGACTTTATTCTAGTTTATGAGATCGTTATAGATCTAAATCTAAATTTTCAAAGCTATTTGCATTTTCTTTAAGGTTAAAAATAACTAGAATAGAGATCAATGTTGTTAACCCACAGACGTACATTAACGAAATATAGATCTTGCTTCAATATTGATTCTTAATAGACAACTCTCTTGCTCATTCAGCATTACCTTTCTGAGCACGCAGTGTTGCTACTAAGGATGTTAAAACAATAATCGGAAAAAAAGATTACCGGTTTTGAAAGCGATAATCGGTTTGGCAATTTCCCAAACCGATTATCGAATTTATTAACTATCTATTTTTAAAATCATTTCAGTACTGAAACTTAAAAACATATTCGAACAAAATTTATTCCCGAATTTGCTTACATTTTCACCCAATAAGGCCGCCAAGGTGTGTTTATTTATAAGTTTTGAGTGTTCCGTGCAGTATGTTTGTAAATTAATGCATTTATTTTTTTTTGCGATATGTGTGACGTCATAACGTTTATTTAATGTCCAAAATCGACAAAAATATACGAAATAAATGCCGTCTCTTTTGTCGAAATCATGATACAGGCTAGACATCTAATGCAATTTCCCACATTAGGTATTGCGATGACATCATTCCATTAATGCAATCGTTCCCACACCATCTTCGCCAGCCCCAGAAACAGCTCTGAGTGGGACGGCATTTTCTTAACTCCACGAAACATACCATGTAATTTATTGAATTAAATTAAGTATAAAAAAGTCGATGAAATTTCAAATTCAATTACAGTTATTTCGAGCTTTATATCAGTTCAACATTAAAAATATTTTATACAAATCAAAATTAAGTTTACAAATATGGCTAGTAAAATAAATAAATTTGAAGTGTAAATTTATTTGACATTATTTTGACTTTAATTATTTTTTAAATCTATGGACATTTCGTATATATTGTTTGTTTCCTATTTCTACCAAGCATGATTGTAACTCGGTTAATTTATTTTTGTTTATTAATTATATTATGTTGCTTAATAAATTACGTTTTTTTAAAATAAACATACAGTAGATCTGTGACTGTTTATCTGTGGCTTTCTTTAGAAGCCCCAATGATAAAATAATCATTGTCTTCCTTACAACCAATACCAATTAATAGCTCACCCCCAGGGCCGTCTTAACGCATAGGCCAGTTGGGCATTTGCTTGGGGGCCCACGAGCATATGGGCCCCATGCGAATATGTGTATGGTTTCGGAAAACCTGTATAAAAGTTAGTATTATTGTATACAAATCTCATCATTTTGTGTTTATATGCGAACGGGCCCTTTAAATGTATCAATCACTTCCAACCTTGAACCTTTTTTTAAAATTAATTTATTTTTAAAAATATATATTTTGTTTTAAAAATAAAAATTGGATTAACTTAAAAAATAATGAGTTTGCAAAATTAAACCAAAAAAAAAGAAATGTATTTACCTTTTTGCTACATAATATGAATTAACAAAGTCGCAGTTATTATGTGAAATTTATAAGCTTTTGTTATGTATTATCAAGCACGTGGCACATAAGAACACAAGCTAAGATTCAATTATACCATCTCTCGTGCCAGGTCGAAATATTGCACTGAAACAAAATACTACACAGAGCTCTGGCGAATCAAGTAAAGCCAAATCAAGTCGAGCTGTTGATGGTAACACTAATGCTGACTACAACAAGGAATCTTGCACTCATACCGACGGTGGCGACGAAAATCCAGAATGGATTCTGTTGCTTTCAAGAAGTTATATAATTACAAGAATTCTCCTATACAACAGGAATATTGTTTGTAAGTCAAATCAGATTAAAGTTTCCACTTTCCTGTAATAAAAGAAGTGACAAGAGCAGTGGCGTACCTAGACTTGTTTCCGCCCAGGAGGTATCCTATTTTCCTCAATGTATAAGTTAATCAATGCTG
>CALYLW010000212.1:1156511-1199733 GCA_944989445.1 Ampullaceana balthica
TTTTACATGCTAAAGAGGCTATCTACATAATGCCCTTTATAGTTAACTAGGGGTTGAGGGCGCCTACGGCGAAAACTTTTTGGGTTTGTCAAAAGTGCAAGTAACTTATCCTTGTTTGATAAATACGAAATATTAAACTCCTGAAATGTACACAAAGTATTTTATAATTATATTATACATCCTAAAATCCTCTTTTTACATCGTTCCCTTTTCCAAAATTAAAATATAAGCTAAGACAAAGACGTAATATGATTTTTTTAAGGCGAGAATCTTTAATTTATAATTATTGTGCACACATCCTAATGCACACCTTGTATTAAAAGCTCAAAATATGACGACATAGCGTTACGGATACAATTATCGATCCAGTGACTTGGGCTTTCGTATTATTTATTTAAAAGATAAAAAGTGAAAAGCGATAAAATGAAGAAAACAAAATTATATTGATATATATGATTTGTAGTAAGTTATTAACGTGTGTCACGTGAAAGCGGTTAGTTATATTCAAAGCTCCTGGTCAAATGATCCGGAATAAGATATATTTTTCTTTACTCTGTTATTTAATATATAACATAAAAAGACAAAGTATAATTTAGCTTCTGGAAAAAGAATTGCAATACATATTGAATATGTTGGCAAGGATGGATAGACAACATGTAGTGTGGTCTTTATAGATATAATGTTGATACTTTATTATTTTTTGGAGATAGTCCAATATTTCCAAATCTGTTTCAGCATTTTTTTCTATGTGCATCAATTGTACGGTATACCATTGAGTGACTGAAAATGGGCTATATACATATAAAGCAATGGATGTAATTTTTTAGTAGACAGACTAGGAAAAGTTATCCATAGCACATGTGCAAACAATCGGTTAAACAAACCTTTTGTCGTGTGCTACAAGATCATTGTCATTATCGTCATCACTGTCAGGACCATTTCCGTTCATGTTGTTAGGATCTGAAAACAGAGAAACGAGAAGTGCACATTTAATCGTAGTGTCAATGGAGAGGAAAACGATGTCAAAGTAATATTAGCTAACTCTTGTATTAACATAACATAGAAATGGAGTCTTTACCAGAAGAACCACTATGTTCCTCTTAATGCTGTACTTCAAATCGATGTTTATTTAAAACTAAAATAGACACCACGAAGAACTTGCAATAATTGACGCATATATGCAAAGCTCTGAATGTTAGGTATGTTGTTACATTACGTTGTTATTAATTTAGCCTTCTACTTTGCTATTTCTTTATAGCTTAAAACATTTAAATAAAATTATGCTTAAAAATTAGTAAGTAACTGGATAGATTTAGTGTAAAACGTCACTTTTTAACGTGGAATCTACGGGGATGACGCTTTTATTGGACCCTTGTAATTACACAACATGGAGAACAAGACATAAAGAAGATACAACTCGTAAAGGTTAAGTATTGATTAGTTACATTGTTTTAAAGTAATATAAGAAAAGAATTAAATATTCTTACTTCTATGTTGTAATTGAAATTAATTAAAACTTTCATTTGAAAGTTACTTAGTTAAAAGTTTTAAAAATTAGGAGTTGAATTACCCAATACCAGCTAAGTGTATCATCATTTCACCTTTCATTAGAGAACTGTTTAAATTTTATTTACTTCTTTATGTTAGTTACTTATTTGTTGATTTTATTTTTAGTGATGAAATAAGAATATTACACGTATATGAGTTGAAAATTCATTAGCATATAGTAGTGTTGAACAATAAGAATGTATTATGCTATTATTCAAACTGAAATAAATAGGTCTTCGTACTATGGTCTAGGGGTAGATCCTACTCCTGAAATATAAAACGACTATAATGAAATTATTCAAGATATGTTTGATTTGATCTTCTTAAGCTAAAACAATATTTTGAGAACTTCAGTCTGTGAAAATAATTAGATTAACTTGTGATACCGGAATCAACGCCTTTGAACGGGTATTTTTAACAAGACTGCAAGGTCTACTAGAGTGCTAAACTGTGAAGGAAGAAATTTGACTGTGAAAGAAAAACTTTTCTTCTTAAACAAATACTAACTACTTAACTAGCAGCTTAGGTCTGGTCACATCGGTTAAGGCCACTAACGAGGCATACGTCACCGCAAGTTTGATCTTTGGCGGAAGTCGATGAGAAAGCGGTGTGTAAAGTATCTGACCACCGGAAGTAGATCGGATCTGAACCCGAGAAGTATGATTTACGTATCGAAAATTTCATTCAATTAATATGTATATCTATATATTTCTCAAGAAGTAGAATGGCTAGAAGAAAGGAAGGCCATAATGAGTTTATGTAATGAGTTTTCGTTCAAGTTGTTAGTCCGTCATTTTTCTTATCCTTGAAACAATGAGATGTGCAATGAATGACTTAAGTAAACAACCTTGGACCATGAAGGTGCGTGAAAAGCCATGGTTATCTTCCTCAGCTATGTATTTTCATGCTTTAATATGGGAATGAATCAAGCATTTGATGACCTTTACGTTTAATGCTGTTTGTATTGATGACGTAATCGTCGAATATTCTACATCTTTTTTAAAAAAGACAAAATCTCGGCAAATATACATTTTTAAGAATTTTACTTAGTTACAAAAATTTATTAAAAAAAGAAATTTACAAAGTATCTTATATATGTCTCAAAGTAATGAAAGTATTATTAAATAATTGTTGCGAGTACCATTTATGTCAGTTTTAAGTTCGTTTATTTTATTTCAATATACTGAATAGCTCTCAAAAACTTGTTTTTAATGAAAAACACTTTATAAAAAAGCAAATTAAAAGTTTTTTAAAGAAAAAATATGATAACATTTTCTACTTCATAATTTTGAGATGAACCAAGTCAGCAAATAAATGTGAATTGTTTTCCCCCAATGCTCTCCCTCGTTTTTTTGTTTTACCTTCTTGTATATACTTGTATTTTTCATCTTGATATTAAATTTGGTTATTCTGAATGCATATCTGTGTTCGTGCTCATTGTCACCATATGTTAGCTACCAAATTTGGTCTCTCGCACGTATTTGTATAGAGCTATAAGACGCGGTCATTTTTATGGTCTCAGACTAACCACTAAAACTGATCATAAAAGAAACCACAGGAAAGGTCTGTCAACGGGTATCCAGGAACAATTGATTGAAAATAAATTAGGCTTGATGTAAATTTAAAAATCGAAGGGGGTGATTGGTTTGTAAATGGTTTGTGGTGTAAGCAGTCAAAATCCGCCCCCAGGTGTCTGCATGATTAATGACGCATCTCGAAGCCGCCGAGACGAAATACAAACCAGCTCCCTATTCATTCACTTGTGTTTCTTGTGTTCTTTAACA
Source organism: Ampullaceana balthica (assembly GCA_944989445.1). Classification (NCBI taxonomy): domain Eukaryota; kingdom Metazoa; phylum Mollusca; class Gastropoda; family Lymnaeidae; genus Ampullaceana; species Ampullaceana balthica. Next base: position 1,159,844 of record CALYLW010000212.1, read on the forward strand.
CGTGTAGGCCTAGAAAAACAACGGATTTTAATAAAAGGTAGAAAGTTTGCAGTATTTAAAGTTAATAAATAAAATAGAACTACCGCCGCCTTTCGGGCATTAACATTCAAGTTGACTGGCCCGTATGACCCGACTGGACGTCACGTCATTGTTGTTATCATTTTGTTTGGATATTCAGTTTACTGTTGTTTTAGTTAATGCGTATGATGAATTCATTTACAGCAGGAATAAAGTTTGTAGTGCATAAAAGTTCAACATCGGATGTTATTGGAATTGTGCCTTTGGCTACTATGTGAAATGAGGCGCATCGGTTTCGGATAGGTATATATCGGTCATGACGGAAAAATTATGTGGCGTTTTAAACCTCTGGTACCCGTTTAAAATTTGGATGGGTACTCGGGCAAATTTTTTCAACAATATTAACAGCCCTACCACAGGGACAAGGTCCCGGTGACACTGAGTTATAGTCTCCGGGCACAGAAGCACTACAAGTAGTCAGCGCGGGACAAAATAGCCTCCAAACTAATGGAATAGTGGGAGGATAGAGTAGGCTGTGCCATTGGATACTAGTAGGTCTCAGTTGTTTTGTAACATGGAATTATTTCAGGAAATGAAGCGAATTTCATTATTGTAATAACACAAAATGAGAATGCAATAAAAGTTGTGTATAAAACTAATATTATTAAATTAAAATATCTTAACCCCGTTATTGAAGATTCATATAATTTGTTTAGATGTAAAGTAGTTCCCAAAAGAATAATGGTTTAACAAATATTGCCACCTCACTTCAATTATTATTTACATAAAATTACTATTTCCATTAAATGTTGTTGAATAAATCGATGACTAGAGAAATACATGACTTTCTGATAGTTATTAAATTATTTATTTTATTGGTCGTTTCTTTAAATGATAAACGTAGTTTATATGCTTTGTAAAGTTATTAATATCTTGTAGTTAGGATATGAAAGTTTAAAATTGAATGTATTTAAAATTATATATGTGTGACTTTTTATGTGAACCCCTGTGAGCCAAGCTACTTGAATATGTACTGCAATATTTACATTATCAAATTATTATTATTATTATTATTATCGGTATCATAATATTTTGAACACGGTCCTTCGTGCCTGGCGTCTGGACTTGGCAGCCTGTTGTCTGGACTTGGCAGCCTGTTGTCTGGACTTGGCAGCCTGTTGTCTGGACTTGGCAGCCTGTTGTCTGGACTTGGCAGCCTGTTGTCTGGACTTGGCAGCCTGTTGTCTGGACTTGGCAGCCTGTTGTCTGGACTTGGCAGCCTGTTGTCTGGACTTGGCAGCCTGTTGTCTGGACTTGGCAGCCTGTTGTCTGGACTTGGCAGCCTGTTGTCTGGACTTGGCAGCCTGTTGTCTGGACTTGGCAGCCTGTTGTCTGGACTTGGCAGCCTGTTGTCTGGACTTGGCAGCCTGTTGTCTGGACTTGGCAGCCTGTTGTCTGGACTTGGCAGCCTGTTGTCTGGACTTGGCAGCCTGTTGTCTGGACTTGGCAGCCTGTTGTCTGTTTGTCTCAAAAACTGTTGTGCCGTTCAATATCATAAACGCTAGGGGACTCAGTCACTGGCTGCTGCCTCACAGGAGTCATTCCTAATGTCGAAGGCCTTTAGAGCGTGTTGAAGTAGCGCTTACGTGGACCTCCGGCTGCTCCATGCCCACCAGTAATCTCGCAATAGATGAGCCTCTTGGGGAACCGATAGTACGGCATGCGCACGTAATATCTCACACAGCGTAACTGGCACAGCATGGTGCTTGTATAGATACTGGATAGTCCTGCCCTGACTAATATTTCGGTGTCTGGAATGTTACTGCAATTTTATGTTTATAAGTTTTCATATGCTTTTTGTTGTGAAAGTGGTTCAGCAACGACGCATGTCCATGTGAAAGTGGTTCAGCAATGACGCATGTCCATGTGAAAGTGGTTCAGCAACGACGCATGTCCATGTGAAAGTGGTTCAGCAACGACGCATGTCCATGTTTCACAAACGTATAGTAAAGTGGGAATCATTTCAACTCGGTATACTTTTGTATTGGTTTGGATGATGTTCCCCTTCTTTTTCAGACACCTCATACAATCTACCAAATGCTGCACTGGCTTTGGAGATTCTCACGTTCTCCTTATCATCAATGTTGGCATTCTGAAACAAGTTAAGTAAAGCGACTCACTGTGTTGATTTTGTTGCCATTGATGATAATATAACGACTCAGTTTAAGGTTTGCTTGGGGCCTGCTGGTACGAAACTTCTGTCTTCTTTGTACTGATGGTAAGTCAATAGTTTTAGCACGCGCTGGAAAATTATCTACGCTAAGTTACATGTGTGCATCTGAGCCAGCGTTGAGGGCACTGTCATCAGCAAAATGAAGATCCAGGATAGTATCTGACTTGAAATATTTGTGTTGCTGTAAGCTTCCTGCGATTGAACAAATGATTAGCTACACGAGCTATAGCTTAGGGGACCCACTTTGTTAGGGGCCCCAAAAATTGTTTGAGTGATCCAAACATTTAATTATTTTGTGATTTAACGCAACATCTATTTCGTTCAAAGTCATGAAGACTCTGTAGACCAAAGAAAAGCTTACGCAACATATCTTAAGGGCAAACGTGGCTCAACAATTGACCTGCTAAATAGGCTTATCAGAACAGATAAATATTAAACAGCAGTAGGCGAAAAAATGTTCTTGAACAAGTTGTGGCAGTCATAAGTACTACGGCAGAGGATGGTTTACCTTTCAGAATTTATAAGAAAACCTTTTGCTCTCTTCACACTGACAATTTTCTTGGATTACTCGAATTTATAGCTAAATTTGATCCTCGTATAGTAAGCCATATACCAAATTTGGGGAATTAAGGAACAGAATTAACTTCTTATCTTCCTATTACAATATGCGATTAATTAATACAAATTATGGAAAATAAAGTAATGCTCATTTTTACCCGGATCGTGTTGGATATAGTAATCTATATTTGTGAAGATCCTAAAAAATCAAATGTGGAATGAAATATTAAACATTTAGGAATAAAAAAAATTAGGGCTCAGAGAGGAATTTACATTTTGAGTTCATCGTCCAATAGTATTTTAATATGGGGCACGAAGTTTTTATGAATCAAGATCCATATTTTACCCTGTAACTAATGTTTATTTATTTATTTATTTATTTTTATATCAGAAAAAAGACAATTTTTCCCCTTCCCCCTATCAGTGCTAAATTTTAAAAAATGCCAGAATCCATTCAGGGATGCGTATTCAACAACTTTCAAAGTTTATTGTCGATCAAAATGAATTGTGCCGGCAGAATTTTTTTTAATGAACTTAATATAGCCAACATTAAAAATGACATTAAAGTCCCCTTCTGGAAAAAAACTTGGCCAGATTTTAAAACATATGTTTGGATTCTATTGGACATAGTTTTAGTTATTTTCCAAGATCGTTTAATATCAAAAACTAAATTAAGTCTTACAAATTTAAATAACGAAATTTTTTTGGAGCCTCCGGCCCAAAGATATGGAGAATAGGATTTTAATACCCCATGAATATTTTATTATAGGACATCAAGTTTTCAATTGTTTTATATGGTCAAGAGCAATCCATTAACCAAGTAGCAAATAATGACATTTTAAAATCTATTAATGCCAAAAAAGTATGCTAGAATGTATTCAGCTATTCCCCAAAGCTTTAAAATAATCGGATCAATAAAATAATATTTATTAATATAAAGAAGACACAATAAGGGCTTCCGGGCCAATTCAGTGCAAGATGTAAAATTTACTAGATACGCCGCAGACTTACTCATAGATATTGCAAAGAAAAAGGGGGGAATGGAGAACGAACACAAACAGTAGCACGAACAAATGTGAACAACGCCAGTGAACGTTGGGGGGACAGCTGAAGCATTTTTGGGAAGTATTTCGGACATCGCGACAATTTCTGCCTTGCCACTATATATATACTCATGAAGTATTCATGTACTGAGTGTATTGTTGAGGAGCGTCTATGACTACGTTTCCATCACTGAGAACAACGAATAGCTCGTGGCCGAAGTTATCTCAATGTTGAGAAACACATTACAGCCATGTTGCCATGTTGGAGAGCAACAACTTCGTCTATGATCTTTTCCACAAAATATGCGACCGATAGAAACAGACATTTACCTGATGAAGGCATTGGTATAACACTGAACGAAGCTTTTTTTCCCGTGATATACATGCGAAGCGGTGTTTATGTTCGTTAAGAAAGGGTGCAAAGAACGGGCATAAACACAAACGTTTTTAAAATTTGTTTATAAAAATTCTGCCGCTGGGGCTTGAACCTAAGATGTTCCACATGTCATGGGGATATAATAACCAATACACTACGATATACATGTACTCTGTGAAGGAACAACGAAAGGGAATGCAAAAAACATAGCTGGTCTTAAGACATGCCCCACCCCTCCACTACCTTAGCTTGCCTACCGTTAACTGTCTTTAACTGACACCAGCGACGGTCATTCGTCATCCTCATTTGCACATACTCGCTTTGGTTAAATATATATAGAGATAGATTAATTTCATAATGGATATACATTGTCTTTCTCTTTGTTTCTCAACATCGTGTAAAATCAAATTTAAGGGGGGGGGGATAAAATTTTTAAATGTTTACTTAAAAAGACGTTTGAAGGTCACGGCCACCACGAAATGGACATTTGGAGTTCAGTGCTATATATTATTTTAATACAGTCTGTCAAGTTTTTATGTACCAAGTTTAGTCAAGATATATTGATTTTTCCAGTAGCTAACGCTTAAAATAACATATATAAAGTATTTTTTTTTAAAAATCACATTAAGGGCCCCCGACCGCATTTAGTGCAAGATGTAAAAATCCAAACATATTTTGATTTCAGTTTCATAATGAATATACTTATAAATTTTTCTCAACATCAGGTAAAATTATATTGGGATTAAATCTTAATGATTAACAACAATAAAAAAAATGTTGCCCTCCGCCCTGAGGGAATGGACATTTTGTGAAAAGTTGAATTAAAATGGATGCTTAGCTTGTTTGCACAAGTGAATCTTTACGTTGCACATGGACCAACGAACCTTAGAGGTAAAATTGCTGGCTATCAGTTGTTTGCTTTTTTTGCAAAATGCTATTACTGTTACGCAACAATTGTCTTTTATGGGAAATAATACACGTTTTAAAATATTGTTGTTTTTTTCTTTGAAGAGTGATATGTTATTACAAACTGTAACTGTTGCAGCCCTGCTAAGACAGAAACATAACAATTAACTTTTAAAAGATTGTTTAAAAGATGTGTAAAACAAGGGGGGGTGTTATCTTTAGAAACTAGTTTTTTTATTTTAATACTCTGAAGAGGAAAACATAAATTTCCCATGACATTATAACTAAAAGCTTTGGCGCGAAACATTGGTTTTATACATCTACGTCCTGATTGTTTTAAGGATCGTTCAGTGGAATTCCATCTCCCTGAAGATTCGTCGTACACGTACCCTTTTCTTGTGAACTCACAATCATTGTACAGTGGAGACACACTTTTTATGCTTGATATATGGTTGCATGTTGACAAAGATTGACATATAATTTCATAAGTAGTACCCATACTATTGATTTTTACATGTTTGGTGCCGACGGTATTATTTTTGTAGAAAAGGGAACATTTTTTTTGACCTCCTTAGTGCATTGTAATAATAGCGTGTTTTAAAAAAAATATTTTTAACCACATGTATATATATATATATCTATATACATATATATATATATATATATATATATATATATATATATATATATTATAGAGTTCACATGGGTGAAAGCTATAAAACTAATGAGTGAAAGTTTAAAATTTATGTGTACTAAGTTTATATCATCAGGCTATTTTATAAAATCAATTGCCGCAACCCCTCTCATTTTGAGAATAAATGTATATTTCAATTTAAAATATTTGCATAACGAGTAAGTTGCACTTGCGATTGAGGTATGAGGGGGTGGGGAAGTATTTCGGCACGCGTATGAAAGAGTGGAGGGGGGATAACAGGTACCTTTTAGATTAAGGTCAAATCGTCGAATAATAATTTGATTTTGATCATAAAAGGGGGTTGAACGAGGAGGAAAAGCTGTCGTCATAAAAGATGATCGATCACAGCTTGGAATATAAGCGCCAAATTTGTTCTCTATGTTAACCAAGCTAGTGGCGGATATTTAGTTTTAGAGAAAAAGGTAAAATTCAAAATGACAATCCTTTGTTTACGACAGACTTTCGTTATCGGATTGAGAAGCCATGGCAACATAACCATGTTATAAATATATATATTTAAAGGGTAATGAGGGAAATATAATGAGGGAATTTGCAATATTTACTTTAATTAACAAGAGATTTACCTGAAAACAAACTGACGTGTTTAACTGTTAAAATATCTGGGAGATGGATAAAACTACAGCCTGTCGGCGATTTGGATTTAACTTGAGGATTGAGTCGTAAAACTATATTTAGTTTTCAAGCCTTTTGTAAACATCATAATTTACTGATAAATATTTTTGGAGCCATATGCTGAGTAAGATAAATCGAAATTAAAGTGCAGAACATAGTTCTTTTGTTAAAACATCTTGTAACTCCGGAGTTCCTCACTATGACCAGGGCCAAATGATACACGCCCAAATGGCCATCGGATTTGAATGTTGATGATTAAAATAGACTTACCTGGAATCACATTGGCCATCAATTGTCCTGTGACGAAACTAGCATTAACATCAGGACGATGCTCATGTTTGACCTAAATATAAAATAATTTCAAATGTTAATTTTACCTTTTGAACTAATTTGTTTCTGTTTGATCTGACATTACAGAACCCATTTGTAAACATTACTTTGCGCAACTGTGTTGCATTGAAAGAAACACATTTTTTCTTCCATATTGACAGTCGGAAATATATGTTTAATTTTATTTACAGCATGAGGCAAATAGTTTTAAAAACAATTATTTTGGACCTCTAAAATTTATTTTGGAAAATACAACTATTTATAAACCAGCCGAGACTATCGCAGTTGACGACGCTGGTTGATATCTGTGGCAAAGGGAGGGCCTAGATCCCCCTAGATAACGGATAAACCTTTTGCCTATTAATGTTAATGTAGTTAATTTAAAAGCTGCTAATTGTAGAAAACAACACAATTTTTTAAAAAATTTCTTTCATTTAAACACAAAATTCAGTCAAAAGTCAAAAGTAATATTGTTTCATTAAAAATATTTTGCCATGGAGACAACATGTAAATGATATTTCTAAATCGACAATATTTATTAGGGCTGATACTGATTTTAAATAAAAAATGTTCCATTAATCGTGAAAAAAAAATAAAAAATTAATCGATCAATTTCAAGTATGGTAATCATAATTTTAAAATACATATATAGATCAAGTTGAGTCGCGATTCATTATTTCGTGAAATTGGTTAAGTTTCAGTAATTCCATGACACCCATATTTTGTGACGTAACACAGCAATTTCGTTCTGCTATGCGAGAAATAATGAAGAAACATTTTTTTGTTTACGTATGCAAGTCTAAATTAATAATAATACAAGGGGAAAGTATATAAGTAACAACAAAATTTAAATTTCAAAAAAAATTGTGAAAACAAATATTAGAAATATTTTCTACAATTTAAATCAATCAAATTAATTTCAATCGATTAAAATTTCCGCAGCCCTAACATGTATTTAGGCATGAGCAGCAAAATGTTTAAGAAGGAAAGAGAATCTTTCGTGCAGAAACTTTAAGCCATGTTTATATTAACGTGAAAACAAAGGGAACATCACTGCTAGTGAGCTTCGTATTAAACTCAACAACGCAGTCTACTCATTTATCTTTAACTACCTGATTAGAAAAAATGTAAATAGCATTTATATAGAAATATACACATTTTAGCCAAAAAAAATTAAGTATTATTAATTCGTAAATAAACTTTTGCCAAGGTCAAGTCAGAAATAATCATTTGTGAGTTATTCGCTCACTTAGATCATCATGGTCGAATTCGGTTTTGTGAAGATGGAGTCAAGTTTCTGGATCCACAATCAAAGTTTGCAACAGATATTTAAAGCATTCTAATAAATCTGATAATTTTTAAAATATTAAAATCACATAGAAAGCTGTTGCAATTATAGGTGAATTGTTTATATAATGTTAATTACTAATGACACTTTCACTTGAAAAATAAGAATATATACTACTTTTTATAGATGCGCAAAGTCATTCGTGAAATTCATATTATTGTGCTATTTTTTCTTGCATTATCTATTACATACATATAAAAGATTTCGCTTCCTACGCCAATCAAATGTTTTTGTCTGGTCTATCATTTTTATTAGAGTTTTAAATGTTGATAGTGTTTTAGTTTTCCTGGTTTGATCAGGCGTGTTATGGTAATCATAATTTTAAAATGCATATATAGATTAAGTTAAGTCGCGATAAATTATTTCGTGAAATTGTTTAAGTTTCAGTATTTCCATGACACCCATATTTTGTGACGTAACACAGCAATTTCGTTCTGCTATGAGAGAAATAATGAAGAAACATCCATGTTCCCAATGGAAAGAAATAGAATTTATGTATGTTTGTTTTTCTTTTTATCCCTATGTCTATCTGAGAGTTTTATTAAATTATCTTTGCTTTGTATTTCAAAGCTAGAATTAAATTACTCATGTAGTATTACCACTTTGCTCTTTTTCTTCTATCCTCCGTTTTTCTAGGATAAATTATATACCTTATATTGTTATTCTTGTCGATTTTTAAAATTATCAGTAATGAATCGGGCTGCTCTTTTTTCAATTTGTTCTAGTTTATTTTTGTTTTCATTTGTGGGTGGGTCACATAAAGATGATGTATATTCTAGTACAAGTTTAACCAAATTCAGATAGCACTTTAGTTTTATATTCTTATTACATATGTAAAAGTTTCTCTTTGTAACGCCTAAGGGTTTGTGTATTTTTAAATCCTTTGTATTAACTCGTGGCGTCTGCTTGATTGCTTGATTGATGCCTTGATTGATTGTTTGTTTGCCGAAAATTTAAAATTTTGGATCAATTTTTAACCCACTTGCTCGTATGCTAGAGAGCAAAACATTTTGCAGGCAGACTCGTGCCAACAATAAAAATGATCTATCAAAACTTCAGATCGATCGAATGTATTGTAATGAAATTAATGAATTTTTAGATTATCTCAATTTATCTCTATGTAGCATGTTAATTTTTGTGCTAGAGTGTCGCGTTGCGTATTATATTGAACAACCTTTTTAATATTTTCCTGTTGCGCAGTTTGGTGCGTATTATATTGACGATATTTTTAAAATATATTCCCAATTTGTAAATGAAAATGCTGGTAATTGCTTGTCTGTCTCGTATATTACATATTAAACATGTTTTTATAACCTTTTTCCCGTGATCAAATTTAACTGAAATTTAGCAGGGAGACTGTAGAAGTTTGTTTTTTTTTAAATAAAAATCCTTTATATATTATGAGACATAACTACAATATAGGATTTTTGATCATTGAGTGATGCGTATTATAATGAAAATACTTGTAGTTATGTCTTCTAAATAAAGGATTTATAGAAAAAAACTTTGTTATTAATTGTCTTTTGTAACTTTGTTTTTTATTAATTGCTTCATTGAAATGGCGATTCCATGTCAATTTCTCTTTTATTATTACTGCTAAGTAATTTGAATCTTTAGTTTGGATAGTTGTTTTCCATGAATGAAAGATTTTTATTTTGCATTTATTTGTTTCGTTTTCTTTTTTACCCTTAACCTTTGGAATGGTCTCTTCAATAAGTTTCCCATTTTATTAATCCATTGAGGTTTTTTTGTAAGATTTTTTTGCTTTAAAAAAATTCACCATAATTTTTAAAAGGGAAAAATAAGGGAAATCCCTGCCATGAATTTAAATCGTTACATTTCTTAGTCAAAAACTGTCCATCGGAATGAAGTTCTAATAAGCTTAAATTCATGAATCAGTCACATAAAAAACACATGGATTCTTGTCAAAGATTAGCAAGAATTGAGGTATAAACACATCTCTCGGCCAAGACTTTGTACAAAGCATGCACATGTACACGTCTCGGTCAGAAATAGCTACTTCTGTCTTTTACATATGACATATTGACTTAAACAAACATATGGTGTGTTATACAATGTACAAGAGCATAGGCATGCGCACGATTATTTAATGCTTAAGATGAATGCTAGCAATTTGTTTGTCACTTGTGAGACTGAAAACCACAATCATGCTATAATGTTACTATTTTTATTCAGAGACTTTTGCGCAAAAAAAATTATAAAAGTATTAGTACTCTTGAAAATGAAAAGTTCTGACTACAAAAAATTAGTAAACAAGCATTTGTCTCAGTCAAGTCCATTAAGTACATTAAATTAATTTAGGATAAACAAATATCTATTTAGATAAATTATGATTAGAAATAAATTTTAAAAAAGTAATGGATATAATAATATATTAATATTTTGATGAAGTTGGTTTAAATGAACATCCAGTAAATTTCTATTAATAGATTTCCTTTATAAGAGGCAATGATTATATTAGTGTTTGACTGAGTTCAGGAACGCAAGGAATGCAGGCAACAAGTTACAAGTAATACTTAGCCATAAAAAGTCAACATTAAAGAACAAACAAATGTTAGAAATAAATGAGATCTTAAAATATATTCCACTTTTAAATTGAATGAAACTCAAAGAAATAATAAAATAAGCGAACACAACAAGGAAAGTCCACAAAACACAAAAAATTTACATTTTGGAGACTTTAGCAGACACCCCAGCGTCACGATGGAGGAGATGGTAGATAATGTTTTTGGATGTGTACTTCGTGTTATTTAGGAGAACATGTGGACACCTGTCACGGGTCTGTTGAGTGAAAACTACAGCGTCTGTAGTATTAAAGAAAACAAGTTTCCAAGCAGCTTCAAGTACAAACAAAGGCACTTAAAACGAGTAACAATAAATCAGTACTAAATGCCTATCACAGATGCGAAGGAAAATATTCAGATAGAAAGTCTCATCGCGTAAGAATGTTTGGTCCCTGCCAGGAATTACACCTTAGGAATTTTCAATTAACATTTGTGGTAATCTATTAGAACTGCGACGAATACCGGTTAATTATCATCTAAACCATGAGTGGGAAAACTTGTTCTACGGAGAACTGTCAGGGGTATGAGAATCACTGTGAGTGAATGCTTGGTGACTGAGTGTTCACTACTCACGGGGATAATGTTTCAGTGAACTGTTAATCACATTGGGGTGTGACCAGAGGACACGCCAGGGTCAGATGTGACCAGGTGTGCAGGTCGGGCGAGACGGTCAGCTGCAGAGTTGCAGAGAGACAGGAGTTGTAGCGTGTTGCCCTAGAGTCGGTCGGGTTTTGGACCAAACGGACTTAGAGGTGTTTTGTATATATGGAGCTGTGAAGTGATACTCGAGCATGGGCCGAGGAGCGATCGAGTCGGACCGAGGGCCACACTTGTGAGGAAAGTATTGTGTCGAGTTGTGTGTACAGCCAGTTGATTATAACGATGTATTTGATATCCAGGCAGCACAGTCAGTTTGTGTACAGTGTAAAAAAACAGTTGAAGTATATATCATTGTGTCCTTTATTAGTGTCTTGTATGCAAGCGGAGAGCAAGGCAACAATCAATATAACATCGAGACCTGACAAGGACCACATTGACAACTGTTTTGTTATAGGTGGTCGCATTTAAATTTTGTCTACTTCATTTACAATTTACATGGTATAAAAATCTGAATTAATGATAATAACTTAATAACCATGCATTTATCATTTCATTTGACATTTACACTCTATTACACGCACACATTATATTTTAAAATACGAGCTGAAACAGTTCATAATCTAATAATAAGATTTTACAAGTCATAATTATTTCCAAAACAAAAAAGTAGTTTAATTTTACCCGTCATAAAAACTATGAAGAAGAAGGAACTTAAATTACATACACGCTGACCGCAGAGAACAATTATAATTACTGAAAAGTATATAACTGTCCACAATTTAGCATAATGTACTTGTCCTATGGATCTTGTGATTAGCATTTGCAGTCAGTCAACATCATTATGTTTTATAAATCTTTATTTTCATTAAAAAAAACATTTACTCATAGATGTATGTTGACCCAAATCATGGCCGTACTCAGGGGGGGAGGTTCGTACGTTCGAACGAAATCCCTTTTGTGAATGTGTGCCCTTTTTGTAACAAATAGATATTGAAAATATTGAGAGTTTTTGGGGATCCCACAACAGAATATGAGGGGCCAGTGTTATGATGGCATTGCGTCTATGTCGGGCTCTGTCTCATGAGTTCAAGCGCGTATTCAACGAGAGGCCCCTTTGGTGGTATACACACACCGCAGCAATCACGCTTTAAACCTAGTGATCACACACTCGTGAAGACTTCCCGATGTGCGTAACAAGATTGACAAATTTATTTTTAAAAACCTGCATGTTTTTTTAACAACAGCCCAAAGCGCGAAGCCTTGTTGAAAAATGTCATACAAACAAGTGTTTGAATTTCCTAACGGAAGGCACTTACAGATTTGTGCAAAGCAAGATGGGCTGAGGGCCACGAAGCATACAAACACTTCTATTAATCGAATGTTTATATTTTTCACACTCTTGAGATAATTTCTCTGCAACGACGAAAACACAGCGACAAAGTATTTGATCCAAATTTCACTACAAATGATGATTGGGACACGGACAGTAAGTCTCGAGCAACGTCACTTCTTTATTCCTTGTGTAACCTCACATGTATTGTGACGTTTGTTCTAACGTACAAACTGTTATCCAGGCTGGAAGGAATAACAGTCCAACTTCAGAAAGAAGCAATTGACATAATTAAGGCAATGTCACTTATCGAGAACGTAAAACAAGAGTGTAGAGAGATTAGAACAAGTGTAGATTCTTATTTTATTTTCAAAACACTTATGATCATATCATTATCATGGCGAAGTCTGTAGAAGCTGAAGTTTCAATGCCCAGAATTGCTAAGCAGCAAATATACCGAAGCAATGCGTGCGTAAAAACGTCAATGCAACATTATCTGCAGAACTGAATTAATCCATTTCTGGAGCACATCATTGCTGAGCTAGATATGTGGTTCTCTGGATTAACCAGGACATCCTCACAACTGTTAGCTCTTGTGTGGTGTTAGAAATTGTATGTATGAACTTCTGAAAAGCGATGTGGATTTATATGAGCAAGATCTGCCTTCACCAGAAGTGCTGCCCGGAGAGTTTAACGGGTGGAAATTGCGTTTCAGCCAATGGGAAGAGTCAAAGCTATCAAATAAATTGCATCGAAGCTATAAAACATTGCAATGAATCGATGTTTCCAAATATTTATTGCTTACTTAAAATCTCGTGAGTGATTCCTGTGACTTCCTTCGCGTGTGAGCGAAGGTTCAGTGCACTCCGACGTTTGCACAATTACATGAGATGTTCAATAGTGCAGGAAAGACTTACCGATCTTGCATTCATACATCACTACGCTTTCAATATCAACTAAAACAGTGTTTTACAGATTTGTGTTAACAAAAACCCAAGAAGGGTTTACATCGAAGATGTTCTAAAATAAACCTCATAGCCTAGTGGTCTCTCGTCTTGTCAGTAATGTATGTAATTCAAATTCTTTACCGCTTTCGCCTGAAGATTTCATTATTAACAAGAAAAGAAATGAATGATCGAGTACTTGCATTTTTAAATAAAACACTATTTTATAAATGTTTATTTACAGTGTTAAGTATTTATTTCATGAAAACCTACTTTTTTTGGTCACTGTACGCACTGAAAGCCTTTTTTTTTGCAAAAAGACGCAAAAAAGACGAGAGTTTAATCAACGCCCTCAATAATTAATAGGTATAGAATTATTCATTAAACATTCTAATCCAAATTTGAATTTATAGCACCATATATTGTAGGTACAGTCAAACAACTCATAACGAGATTAATTCATTCCAGAATCTTACTCGTTAAGCGAAACACTCGTTATGCGAAACAATTTTTACAATACAAATCAATGAAAAATACGATAATCCGTTCCATGCTGAAAAAATACTCATTTTTCAAAATTGCGTATCAACAATTATTCAAATAAAATTGCTTATGAATTGTTAAAGAGTGAAACAACTAGAATAAAGTTAAGATTTGAAACAAAAAACCTAAACAAAAATATGAATTTATGACAAACAATTATTGCTTCTTAAATAGAAAACTGTTAAAGACGTTGTTTTTGCAGACGCTTCCAAATTTGACGAAAATGTGACGTAACCGTTTCGTAGACATTCTTGAAACTCCATTTGAAGCATCCATCTCCTTAATTGCTCTAGAGAATAGTGCAGATCGTTGATGTTGGCCGATTGTAGTTGCGCGCTAGATTCGCAACCTTGTTTTCGCTTTTTCAATGTTTTTTCGTTTTATTTCAGCAGTTATTTTTTCTCTCTTATGGTTGTCTTCTTGTGTTTTTTTAAAGATAATTTATCAGTTTATTAAAACTTAACACATAAAAAAATTACAAATACTGTCTTGATACAAATTTTGTAGAAATCGGTTGATCGCACACGAAAACAATACGCTAACAGACCGAGTGCCTAACACAGAATAAAACATAAGGGTGGCAGTGCCGGCTCACTCTTTGAATTTTCAGGAAAAAGCGAGTTTCCCTTTCTGCATCGCTCGTTATGCGAATCTTCTTATCTTATCTGTTTACAGACGCTCCTTCTATACAGAAGATTATTGCGTCCTACGCTTATCTATGGTTTGTGTTTAGTCCTGCATTTTTATTAGAGATTTAAACGTTGATAAAGTGTTGGTTTTCCTGGATTCTTCAGGCAACCCATTCCACGCCCGAATTCCGGACGGGAAGAAGGAAAACTTGTATGTGTTTGTTCTTGCATACGGAATAAGAAAGGTGTTTTTATCCTTATGTCTATCTGAGGGTTGTATTAAGTTATCTTTGTGTTGTATTTCTAAATTAGAATTAATTGCTTTATGTATGATTACTACTTTGCTCTTGGTTCTTCTATCCTCTAGTGTTTCAAGGTTTAATGATTTAACTAATGGTGTTATTCTTGTCAGTTTTGAATATTCTCCAGTAATGAATCTGGCAGCTCTTTTTTGAATTTGTTCTAGTTTATCAATGTTTTCTTTGGTGGATGGGTCCCATACAGAAGATGCATATTCTAGTACAGGTCTCACCAAAGTGAGGTAGCATTTTAGTTTTATATCTCTATTACATTTGTTAAAGTTTCTTTTTATAAAGCCTAAGGTTTTGTTTGATTTTTTAATAACTTCATTGACATGGGGATTCCATGATAGTTTCTCATTTATTAAGACTCCTAAGTATTTTGCATCTTTAGTTTGGGTCAGTTCTTTTCCATGAATGTAATATTTTGAATTTATTTGTTTCTTTTTCTTTGTTACTCTTAACAGTTGACACTTTTCTGGGTGGAAAGACATACTCCAGTTAGTTTCCCATTTTATCAATTCATCTAAGTCTTTTTGTAAAATGTTTGCTATCTTGCTCTGATTTAATTGTTCTATAGATTATACAATCATCAGCAAATAACCTAACTTTTGTACCTGTTGAGATGTTGTTGGGTAAATCATTTATATAAATTAAAAAGAGTAAGGGACCTAGCACAGTTCCTTGTGGAACTCCTGAGTTAACCTTTATTGGTGCAGATTTAGATCCATTAATTATTACAGTTTGCTCCCTGCCCAAAAGGAAGTCTTGGATCCAGTGATGTAAGGGACCTGAGATTCCAAAGTAGTTAAGTTTTTTAAGTAAACTAAGGTGGTGAACTTTGTCAAATGCTTTTGAGAAGTCAAGTAATATTGTGTCTATTTGATCATTATTGTCTAAGCCTTTTGATAATTCATCTATTAAACCTATTAATTGTGTTTCACATGATCTGTTTTTTCTAAAGCCGTGTTGATGTGGGCATAGGGCATTATATTTGTCTAGGTGGCTAACTATTTTACTATATATTATGTGTTCTAGTAATTTACAGGTGATACTAGTAAGTGATACAGGTCTGTAATTACCAGGGTCTGATTTATCACCTTTCTTAAAGAGTGGAGTTACGTTAGCTAATTTCCAATCCTGGGGCACTTTACCCTGGTTTAGAGAGGCTTGAAAAAGAACTACAAGGATTGGGGACAGTTCATTGCTTAGTTCTTTTAATAACCTTGCAGGCAATTCATCTGGGCCAGTGGCTTTGTTTATTTTTAAGTTTTTTAGGAGTGAATGTATACCTATCTCGTCTACAGTTATGTTGTCTATTTCTTCCATTTTATTTAAATTTATTAAAACTTCCTTGTCGCCTGAGGCAGAGAATGATGATGCAAAATATGTGTTAAGGATATTAGCTTTAGTCTCATTATCATTATAGGTTTTATCATTTGAGCCTTTTAGTGTGGCTATTCCTGTAGGTTCCATTTTTTTAGATTTGATAAAGGACCATAAGTTTTTATTGTTATCTTTAGAAATTAAATTGTTTATATATTCATTTTGGAGGTTTCGACTAAGTTTTTGTGTCAAGTGTTTAATGTTTAAGTACTTTTTGTGTATCCTTTTTGAATTGGTAGCCTTAAATTTCTTAAATAAGTTCTCTTTTTGTTTGCATAGCTTTTTTAATTTAAAATTGAACAAGCATTTGTTAATTTTATTTGATGTTAATTTTGTTGGAACATTCTCATCCATAATAGTTTTTAGATTTGTTTTTATATCTTTCCAAATTTCTTCTACAGGGCTATTTTTATTAAATTTAAATAGGAAATTTTGTTGAAAGTTAGCCGCTGATTGGTGTAGTTTTATGGAATTACATTTATTCCAAAGATATATTATTCTTCTAGGTATCTTATTAATTTTAGTTTTTATTGTATTGGTGACCCTAACAATATCATGGTCAGACAGTCCAGGAATTATTTTATAGTCTAACACTAGTCCTGGTCTATTTGTTAGGAATAAATCTAGTGTTTTATTTTTCCTTATTGTTTTTTTACTATTTGTTCTAGGTTTAAGTTGTTTATAGTGTTTATAAAGTGTTCGTTAATATCTTTATTTGTTTGATGGTTATCCGTTGTATAGTTTTTCCAATTTATATCTGGAAGGTTGAAGTCCCCCATAATCCAAATTGCAGACTTTTTATGAATTTCTTTAATGAAGTTTAATTGACTACAAAGATTTTTCATGTACTCTAGGTTGGTTTTCGGTGGTCTATATATACTGCCTACAATAAGTGGTGTTGAGTTTGGTGTAATTATTTTACAATAAATAGACTCTATATTAGAATTTGATTGTGTAGTAATTTCTTCAGCTATGATATTTGATTTGATTGCAAGCAGCACTCCTCGATAATTGTCTGGTCTATCTTTTCTAAAAATATTATAATATTAAAATCTGTCTTCGCTCGTTACGGGGAGCAGTGGCGGATTTAGTTATAGGGCAGGGGGGCGGCTTGCCCCCCCCCCGCGCCCCTGTTGGGTCTAAAATGGCGCCCCTAAAGACGCCCTCGATGAACACTAAAAAGGTGTCATTAGAGCAGAAAAAAATATTGCTAAACACGAAACTTCTAATCAACACCAAACTGCTTGCTAAATATCGTATTTCAAATAATGAAACTGTAATATCTGGCTTAAATCAATCACTCGCATCTGAATTATCGGCGACAATTGATAATGAAGTTAATTCTGCACAATTATTTGTTTTAATTATTTATTAAACCATTGATATATCTAGAATTGATCCAAATATCAGTTTCTTTACATTAATTTTTTTTAAATCAGGACATGTTTTGGAAAGATTTATAGGCGTTTATGGATAGCGAAGTCAATAGTGCGCTTGCCCCACAAGCTGAGGTGCGTTGGATCTAGCCCACGTTAAAGCCACAATAAAAGTGGAATGATTAACGCTAAGAAAGTCCAACGCTGGCCTAGAAGGGAGATGGGGCGCCCACCAAGGTCTACCAAGCCCCTAATAAGTTCTAATGAAAACATTAGGACGCCGTACGACCAACGGTTATGGGACTTTTAAAAACAATGCTGTTGCATTTGCTGAGAAGATTTTAACGGAACTACAAAAGCGAAACATTGATTTCACACTCTGCCGAGGACAGGCATACTCTGGAATTAAGAGTTGCCTTCAAACTCAAATAAAGAAACTTTCACCCAACTGTTGTGCCCATGTTTTGAATTTGGCTACTATGGAAGCAATGTCTGTAAACAGTGATGTACAGTTGTTTTTTTTTGGCACAGCTTTAAGGTTGTATGCATTCCTTACGTCTAGCTTACCACGCCTACATACTCTTAAAGAACACCAGAAATCTCAATATGAATCAACAGTCTGAAACGACTCTCTGATACAAGATGTGCAAGCCGTAAGCATGCAGTTCATGCAGTTGTTGACTATATTATAGCTACACTTGATTCTGGGGAATCAACAGAATATAAAGGAAATGTCAGAGCAGAAGCTATGGGACTTAATGTTTTAATAACAAAATATTCTTCTGTTTTTCCGATGCTATTTGTACAAAAGTTATCTTCGTGTTATCAAACTACTTGCAACGCCTTTGTAAAACAATTGATCGATGTTGGAAGAAATAAGTTTGTTGAAATGAGAAGCAATGAAGCTTTTGAAATTCTGAATGTAGATGTCAAATCATTTATTAACGAAAATTGTTCCAAACTAGATGGTAAAACAGAATTTAAAGAAAAGCGAATTGCAAAAAAGAAAAGCATGGCAAGTGAACTTAGCAGATATAAAAAGGCTGATGATCCAACCACACGCTTTAAATGTGAAACGTACTTCACTATCATAGATACACTTGTAACACATATAGATGATCGATTTCACGACTTTTGGGGCACATTTACTTATTTCTAATGTATTGATCCATCACAAATGTCGGAAGAAAATAAATAAAAAAATTTCAAAGTTTATGCAAAATTTACAAACATGACATTAACCTTGAAGAAGCAATCGTAGAATATGAAACCTTCAAAGATTTGTATGCAGTATTGTACTATCACTAACTAGTGAACTACTACTTAAAAAGGTTCAGCTATTCTTGACTGAAAAACAAATGGCATCAGGTCTCCCTAATTTGTCAATACTTTACAAACATTTTCTTGACTCTTCCTGTTAGCAGTGCTACTGCTGAAAGAAGTTTCAGTAGATTGAAATTTGAAACCTTTCAAAAATTATTAGCGCTCAAAAATGGCAAACGAACGTCTGTCTGGATTTTACATTAGTTTCAATTGAACGTGATCTAGCTGAGAACGTTGACTTTGAATCAACGATAAATCGTTTTGATAGAATGAAATCACGTAGAATGCAATTTATATAGGGCTCACGGCCCTTTCTTATCTTATCTTATCTTTTACAGACACTCCTTCTAAACAGACGAATATTGCCTCCTATGCGTATGCATGGTTTGTGTTTAGTCCTGCATTCTTGATAGAGTTTTAAATGTTTATTTTAGGAACTTAAAATCATTGTTTGTGTAAATTTCATTGATTTTCCCAAAGCTTGATGCTCAAACTTGCAATGAAAAAATTATTCTTTTAAATTCTGAAGTAAATTGTTTGGTTTAAAATTTATAAGTATAATATTATTGGCACTCTTTGTGTGTGTGTTACTAATCCTGGCCAATCCGCTCCACCAAAGTCTCTGTGATTTCATTATTTGTAGCATCAGATTACCTGGTCTTAAACTTAAACTGAACTATTTTGCCAGATAAAATTCTCATTTCATCTGTCAGATAGAAACTATTGCACGAACTAAAAACAGTAGCTCTTAAAATTTTATTAGAAAAACAATAAGTTGTTCTCTTTTGAACTAAGTTCATAATTTACTTTCATCTTTTTATCCTACATATGATATATATATGCATATAATATATATATAATAAATGATTTCTTTAATTATTTAGGCCTTTTATTAATTATTAACATTTTTTAAAATACAGCATATTTTGTTTGCATTTGTGACCTATTACTCTCCTGAATATAAAGAAATAGTTTGTATATTGAAGAGATTCATTGCAAAGGGTTGATGTAAACAAAAATAATATTAAATAATGTACTTTGAATGATCAACGCAACATATATTATTTAACACTTATTTGTTTGAGTTACTGTCACTGCTATTTATGGCAAGCTGAACAAACTGCTGAGTCATGTTGCAGATAGTATAACAAACTATTGGAGGCCTACAAATTTTTTTTATCAAATTCTACCTAATTTCCTCATTATCAAAACATTTTAGAACTTTTATTTAGCCCAAAGACTATAAACATATTATGCTGATTTTTCTATGTTAAAGTCTGCTATGATATTCAGCAATAGAAAGTGAACACAAAAGACTTTCAAAGGATTATGAGAAATTTAGATTTTGTCACAAATAACAGCTCCCAAAGTAACTACCATTTTCATCAATTCAATTGATTAACCATATCTACTTAAGACTAGATGTTACTTTTTTTCTAGCAAGTTGCCACAGGGCAACTCTGAAAATGTAGGTAACATAAACAAAACAACTTAGACTTCATATTTAAGACTGCAGCAGTCTCTTAAGATGAAAAATTAGAGTAAATCTCAAATTTAAAGTGAGCAAAAATGTTTTTTTCAACATAAATTATAGCAATTAAAAGTGAATCTCATATCAAATTTCTAATCTTCATTGCAAACCAGCAATTTAGACAAACGAATTTTATTTTAGCACCTAGAAATATTTGCACTAAGTGAATAAATATAAAAAATATAAATATACTCTCTGTGTTGATTTGTTATAATATACTCTGTGTGTAGAAATGGTATAATAGACTCTGTGTGTAGATTTGTTATAATATACTCTTTGTGTTGATTTGTTATAATATACTCTTTGTGTTGATTTGTTATAATATACTCTTTGTGTTGATTTGTTATAATATACTCTTTGTGTTGATTTGTTATAACATACTCTTTGTGTTGATTTGTTATAATATACTCTTTGTGTTGATTTGTTATAATATACTATGTGTGTTGATTTGTTATAATATACTCTGTGTGTAGATTTGTTATAATATACTCTGTGTGTTGATTTGTTATAATATACTCTGTGTGTAGATTTGTTATAATATACTCTTTGTGTTGATTTGTTATAATATACTCTGTGTGTTGATTTGTTATAATATACTCTGTGTGTAGATTTGTTATAATATACTCTTTGTGTTGATTTGTTATAATATACTCTTTGTGTTGATTTGTTATAATATACTCTGTGTGTTGATTTGTTATAATATACTCTGTGTGTAGATTTGTTATAATATACTCTTTGTGTTGATTTGAGTGTGACTAATTTTGAGATCAAATGATTCCCTACCCATGAGCTCAACATCTTAAAAAATGTTGAAACAACTCAAGACAAAATTCCTGGCGTGGCTTACGTTATTTACTCATCTGTTGTTATTTTTTTTCACCGTCCCACCCAAATGTCAAAGAAATTTAAAATGTGTTTCCTTACATCTCACTATTAAAAAAGATAATAAAATTAAATTAAAAATTCTATGTTGACGTGAAGAATATATCAGTTCATTTTAATCTCACGATTCATATTTTTTTAAGGATGCCCCTATTTAGTCTTTAAATTAATTATCTTTTGTTCGGGCGGTATTACTCATATTTGATCATCTCTGGGTCGGGCGGTATTATGTAAAATTGATTAGCTCTGTGGATCTGGCGGTATTATGTAAAATTGATTATCTCTGTGGATCTGGCGGTATTATGTAATGCATTTCCATGTCTCACTTCAGATGTACTGCGGTGACTGCTTTAATTTTAACACAATGTAAAAAGTCATAAAACTAATTTTAAAAAGGACTTTAAAAAAACGTAATTTTTAACATTAATATTTACTTGTTCCTAATGATGTCGCCCAGCCAGGTCTTTGTCTCGAAAATAGTGACTTTATTTTATGACGGCATTTTGCCAGGGAGCCATCGACATACACTTTTTCATATCAGCATTAGCAGGCAAAATAAAGTATGAAAACTATTCAAAGGTGATACAGCAATGCCAGGAATTGTTAGTTTCGATAGGAATCAAAATTGAAGGATTGATGTTTTTTGCGCTTTATGATTAGCTATTATTCATATAGATATATAGATATATTTAGATGATATATATATGAAGAGCTCAAGGGAAGAAACGGCTATGTCACATTTTTGTGCTTTTGAGATATTCAAGTTTAAAAGTTCAAAATTATAGAGATTTCTTAGAAATTAACTAAATAGATTTGAATTTTTAATAGGGCCAGTGACATAGTTTTTTCATAAAACCTAATTCATAGCATTCAATTTTTGATCCTCTATCAGATACAGAGGTTAACTAAAAAAATTCTAAAATGTCACATAGCCGTTTCTTCCCTTGTGGTCTTCATATATATATATATATATATATATATATATATATATATACACACACACACATGATCCAACAATGTCGGCGAGCAATTTTCAAATATTCGATCACGAGAAAAGAGGCACGGCAACAAACAGACAAGTGTGTTTTATAAAAGCCTTTTTTTTAATAGCCCGCTGTTTAAAATTTGCCATTTTGCATAAAAGTCCACATTCATTGCAAGGCGGTGTTAAGTAGTTGTACACTAAATAACAAGTCGGTATACTTGTAGGTATTCTGTTGTTGAGGGAAACTCCGAAATACGTTTAATGGGACAACGTGTTCACTCATTAAAGAGAGTGCCAAGGTTCTTCTTGTAGTCATTTGGTATGATTTCTAGATATGACATGACAAAGACTGGTTTGATCACGCTCTACTAGTTGTAACGTTAAAGTAAATTTGCCAAATCACTGACCAGATAACAAACATGAGATTTAAACTTGACCCATAAAAACCTTAAAGAAAACATATTATTTACTACACGCTATAGGAAAAAAAACTGGATAAAAACTTACAAATTTGCGTTAATGCTAAGAAAGTATTATAATGGCGCGTAACAACTATCCCCCAAAAAATGTTGCCTTCTATATTGGTTTAATCAACAAACATGCATAAATTCAATAAAGGAAAAAAATTCAAAGCAAACAGAAAACTAAGTCAAATAAATATAAACATCTGCAAGAAACAAATCTTAGACCAAAAATTTAGTCTACAAAAAGGTAGCAAAATGAAAAAAAAAGTGAATTAAGATTGTAAAAATAGTTTTAAAAAACCTTGCTAGATAAATGTGTTTTAAATGGTCAAACATTTCAAAATAACACAATATAAAAGGATTTTCAAGCCCTTATCATGAGAGGTCAGACCAAAGTCATATATATGTTTTCATACAATCACAGATTAACACACATTTTTACGTTGTATTAGACACAATAAAAGGCTCTCGGTGAAATTCAGCCAGAAAATAAATTAAAATGCTATATTTTAACTACAATCAGTATGTGTGAATCTCGATATTCATCAAATGTTAATTTGTGTGTAAGTTTATTCCAAAAAAAGTGAGACAAAGTGAGCAGGAGGTGCGATCATTAAGTGGTTAAGGTGCGATCATTAAGTGGTTAAGGTGCGATCATTAAGTGGTTAAGGTGCGATCATTAAGTGGTTAAGGTGCGATCATTAAGTGGTTAAGGTGCGATCATTAAGTGGTTAAGGTGCGATCATTAAGTGGTTAAGGTGCGATCATTAAGTGGTTAAGGTGCGATCATTAAGTGGTTAAGGTGCGATCATTAAGTGGTTAAGGTGCGATCATTAAGTGGTTAAGGTGCGATCATTAAGTGGTTAAGGTGCGATCATTAAGTGGTTAAGGTGCGATCATTAAGTGGTTAAGGTGCGATCATTAAGTGGTTAAGGTGCGATCATTAAGTGGTTAAGGTGCGATCATTAAGTGGTTAAGGTGCGATCATTAAGTGGTTAAGGTGCGATCATTAAGTGGTTAAGGTGCGATCATTAAGTGGTTAAGGTGCGATCATTAAGTGGTTAAGGTGCGATCATTAAGTGGTTAAGGTGCGATCATTAAGTGGTTAAGGTGCGATCATTAAGTGGTTAAGGTGCGATCATTAAGGGGTTAAGGTGCGATCATTAAGTGGTTAAGGTGCGATTATTAAGTGGTTAAGGTGCGATCATTAAGTGGTTAAGTTTTCAAGATGGCAGTCCTATAAATAACAGTTACACTTTGAATAATCTTTTTTTAAGCTTACTTTCCTTTTCTATTTACAAATATTACATTCTTAGGGAAATTAAATGCTACTTAACAAGCAGATTTTGTTATTTTCTCTTACCTTAAATTCCGGCTTTCATTGTGACAAATTTATCATACATCAATGTATTTAAGCATAAATATTGAAATAAAAATACGTTGTTTTTTGGGGGGGTTCTTTTTGCTAAGTTAAATCCGCTAACCTTTTTCAGATTGACGTAGAGTTAAAAATGATTTGTTTGAAATAAGTATTAACAGAATACCCACATATGTGATTAAATCTTAATGATCGACTAACCGGAATTCCCAGACGTTCAACACTAATTAAAAACGTGTTACATTTAATCATTAGTGACTTTAAAAAAACGATTATGACAATTTTAAAAACAAAAGATATTCTTTAAAGCATTTGGTGAAAAGAATTTAAAAACAAATAATTTTTTACAGGAACGAAATTCGTCATGCCAAAAAAAAATTTCGGAATTACCTATTGCACAATACAAATTTTAACACAATTCACTGTTGCATTAAATAAATGGAGCCTGTACAGGTAAGCGCATTGCAATCGAGTCAAACGAATGAGAGTCTCACCTGAGACAACATTTGTTAATCCAAACATTATTAAATTAATGATAAAAATACATTTTAGAAAACATTTAAGCGTGTATTAATGCAGAGAAAATTTTTCAATGCAAATTATTTGTTATTTATCATTAAAAAATTGATAATTCATAAGGTATTGAAAGTGATGAGATACTCTGGATAAGCTTGTGCATCATGAAATAAGACATACATGACTCCCCTTCCGTCCATTCCTGAATCGTACGGATAACTCTTTCCTGGCTTGTTGGGAAGAGCTCTGTCCCCTTCCTTGGTAACTATTGACTCGCCCACTAGAACTCTCACTTGATACATTTTTTGCTCCTTCGTTACTGGATCTTTTTTGGCATATCTTACAGAATACTTTGGGTCAACAGCAAAGTAAACACCATCACCAAACATGGCAACTGAAGAAGATATGAATTACAAAATTGTATTTTTACGTGCATTTTTAGGGTGCAATCCCATGGATTTTATATAAATTTAAACAAAGTTTATATATCTTTGTACTTCAATAGCGTCTGTAGCATAAAGCTCAATATTTTATTAACGTTAATAATAAATAACTTCTGTATTGAGTGCAGGGTTCAGTGTTGGACTTTAGTTTTGTGGAAGCTTAGAGATAAGGACTAACTTTACAGAGTCCAAAAGTTATGAGTAAATCATTTTTTTCGGTTGCCACTATAGCATCCATAGATAGAGGATAGATATAGAGGAGTTTGGTGGAAAGACGTAAGACCTTAGCGCTCTGGGTGAAACCAGCCCTAAAGACGTGACTTAACATGCATTAAAGCTAGCACAGGCACAGCCTATGGTTGTATTTACTCTTTCGGTGAGGATATGTTGGTAACTTAAGAAACCACATTGCTGTCTTTGAAAATCGATCCCCAAGGCTAAATAGTTTTTATGTCAGTAGTAGAACATTACACCTCTTCAAACGGTTTCACCAGTTACGTCCATTCACTGACTATGTACGTTGTGTTTCGGTAGATTCTACACAGAAAATAAAAATAAAAATTCACATCTAATTTTTTTTCCCGGACTACACCGGAATCATACGATTTAAAATGAATTTCATCTACACCGCACAATCTTAAGAGCATGACCATCCGTCATAACTACCAAAATCAAATCACCAACGTAGTTTTTTTTTAAACTGTATTTCTATGGTTCACTTTTCAGTTACACGGTATTAGTTCAAAATGTTTTTAGTATAAATATAGAGTATTTATGTTAAATCTAATTGCCTTATTTTATTTTAACGAAACATATGGTCATTTATATCGCCTCACAAGCCACCAACCTATAGGTAATTATTACAAATTAAATCCCGTTTTTTTAAATGACATGCAAGTGACACAATGAAGACGGTTTGACTGGTACTTATACTAATGATCCTACATGTGGAAGAAAATCAGAAGCCCCGAGCCTAACGCTCTTCATGGGTCTTCCTGGAAGCCCTTCCAGCTATCATCTGGTCCCCTCCCCCAGAAAAGGACGTGACAGCTGGGAAACCCCCCCCCTCCCCGGAGCGGTCGCTTCTGAAGCGGCCACCTAGAAATCCAGGAAAGAAAGTCGAAGATGCCTCCCACTCAGTGAACCTCACAAGGAGGGAAGGAATTGCCTTACTATGACCCGCTACCACTTTGGCGCCACCCCAGCAAAGCATACGAGTCTCAATGGTTAGGATCGCCGCTATACGGGGGCTCATCAATGACCTACCTAGGGTGCGACCCCCACTGAAAGTTTTCTTCAGAGCTGGCGTCCAATGCGTTCTTCGCGGTACCTTTTGCTAATCCGTACTAGCGCTCATGGCCCTAAACCGTCACCGCTCGATGGCGTTGCTAGTAAATTGAAGAGGACGAAACGGTCGCTTCGGATTTACCCGAGCCTCAACGGGTACTATGGTTTTCATCATCGACATTGCATTTAAGATGTTTGTCTAAGATCCGTACAGCGACTGTAATCATATGTGACTAGCACCTAACACCTAACATATAGTCCAATCTAGTTAAATTACTATAAATTGTTAAATGCTCAGATTCAGCATGATAAATTCCTGAATGTGTTTTCACTACCACATCCTAATTTAGCGAGTTTACCTGATTTGTAATTTCGACTAAATCCACTATGATTGATAGCATCCACATTAGAAAAAGAAGTACCATGATACAACAGCTTCTCATTTTCAAATCCAGGTGGGTTTCGTGACTCTATCTCCCGTTTTTTTACTGCGTACTGCTGGTATAGCGCTTTGTTCTGCACTCTCTGGATCTAGAATAATATAAATATGTGTGGCCAATATAAATGTGCAGAGCTAGTTAAATAACGAGAACGATGTAGTAATTAAACAGTGCATACAACAAGAACCAGTAGAAGAGTTAGCCTGCAAGCGCAGATGGAGATGGATCGGCCACACCTTCAGAAAGACTACATCCAGTATCATGAGACAAGCCTCACTTGGATCCCCCAGGGCTAGACAAACAGAACTCAAACTAGTGTGACTTGGAGAAGGGAAGTGTAGGAAGACACCAAGAAGAGTGGCTACTACTGGGGACAGCTGGAGAAACTTTTTTTGTATTATATGGGCTAGTTCGAAACATACGTTTTTGTATAGTATATCTTTATATATTTGAAGGAAACTTTACGAAGACAGTGTTTATAGGATATGTTCGAACGATTCGTATTACGTCATAGTCATCACTGCATTTATTTGAAGTGCTAATTTTTTTTTAACATAAAATGTTCCGTAACAAAACAAAGTAATAATATGCATCTTTTCAAAAATCCATGCGTACAAGAGAATTAGAACAGACATGAAAAAAATGTACAGGGTGGCTCAAAAAAAGTTGACTGTCTTGTATAATTTCAAATAATAAAAAAAAATTGTAATCGTTTTCTACAAAACCTCAAGTAAATAGTTGCCAAATGTTATTTTATATAAAATCAGAATTCCAATTCGATGTGTCCTCCTCGGTTCTCAACACTTTTTCTAGACGTCTTCGCAACTTGTCAATGCTCTTGTTTATAAACCGCTGAGACAAATGTTGCCACTCTTCAACAATGGCCAATTTCAGTTGTTCTATTGTTGCAAATTTACGACGAAAGTAGACTTTTTGTAGCAGGGCACCCAAAATAGCATAATCTACCGGTTTAGATCCGGGCAATTTGGTGGCTACATGTCTGGTTCAATAAAGGTGACATTCTCCCGATGAAGATAGTTTGTCGTGTTTCTTGCCGTGTGTGAAGGAGCTCCGTCTTGTTGCAATGTCCAGTTGTGATGATTACATCTTGCTCGAATATCCGGAAGCAATCATTGTCTTAGGACGTGATCACAATAATACACACTGTTCCCTTTCGCTCCAGGTTCAATAGATACTACACTGGTATTTCCAATCCGAGACACACCTACCAAAACCATGATGCCACGACTGAAATGTTCACGTTCGCGTATGAGTCTCGTTGAAGGAACTTGTTTTTTCTTTCTTGTTTCACAATAAACACGATCATTTTGTGAATTTACTGGTGTGGCGAGAATAAATATCTGTTCGTCTGTAAACCAAATGTTTCGTATACTTCTCTAGTTTTGAAACCTACACACACAAAAACTCTAGGCGGTCCCACTTTTTTGAGCCATTTTTAACAAAACTATTGACATGTAACTGTGTAAAATATTTAAATTGCACTCAATTGATGATTGTGTTATTTACCTGAAGCACTGTCATTGGAACACTAGTTAAAGGGAGTCTATTGAGCACTTGTAGAAATTCTTCACTTTTTGGTGATAATTGAACCAGTTTAGGATTTTCATCTTGATCCATTAATCCCCAATGGTCTGGAACAGGCTCTTCTGTTTGGAATAAATAAAGAAGTGAAAATGGTGAAGTTTAATTGATTTGAACATATATGAGTATTTTGTGGCATTTCTGAAATCGCATTTTTTATCAAAAATAATTTTTGGAAAGAAAAGAAAAAAGAAACAATTGCTACAATGATCAGCTAATTTGTAAATTTCTGCAGATAGAAATTTTTATAAAATTACCATACATTTGAAAAATTTATTGGTTTTACTTAGTTCCTTCCCTTGAATTGTTGATGTTTATTCCACTCATATTGAACATCCAATTTTTTCCAGATTTTAATTGCTTAACTCCCATTTAAAACATTAATTTTAAACATTTGAAGGGAAAAGAAGTGATTTTTTTAATGTAATCATTAAATCATTTTATTCGAGTAAAAGCAGAGGATATTATTATTTAACAAAATCATCAAAATTATCTTTAATAACTAAAAAATTAACAAAGAAATATAACATATATGAGCAAGAACATTCACGAATGCAGTGCTCCTTTCCACATATAAAAAGTAAAAATATTAAATGTTTACCATACTGATACACTTCACAATTATATTAAAAAAAAAGTTTTTTCCATTCCTAATTCTGTTATCAGATTGGTTCACAAAGCATGCATACAATTGCATCAAATTACATATTTTTGTTTGTGTAGAAGTATTTGAGTCTTTCTTGACAACAAATATATAATAAATGAATATGCCTTTCTGAAATTAAAATAACTATAGAACAAGAGATGCTGAAACACATAGCACATTTTTTAAAAAATTTTAAAATGAACACAAGAACATTTAACTCAATTACGCCAGAGACCCATTGAGAGTCGATTTTCTGAATGTAAGGTGATTAAGTTGATCTAAGGATTTATTTGATATAATTTATTATAATGCGATAATCACATGGAATTGACATGTGTAATAGTAAACACTTAAATTTTTAATTTTAAAAAAATATGTTGCTTTTTTTCAAATGTCCATTGTCCTGCTGCACTCGAATGATTTGTGACTCATTGTCTGCAAAACTAGGATAAAACGATTTTTAAGTGTGTATATATATCGATGTAATTTGAGTCTATTGTATAACTAAAATCCATTATAGGATATGTGCCCGTGAGAATCATCTTTTTATTTAAAAAATTCTACTCCAGAAACTAGTAACTAAAAATGTAAGTGAAAAAAATATAAAAAAACTTTTTTTTTCAAATTTAAACTAAGATGTTGAATCTCACATTAAATTACATAACAGGAAATAAGTATACATATAAACATCTAGCATCCAAAAAGTAGTCGTATTTTTAGGCAACCGTCATTCCATCTTTGCAAATAAAAACTATATTTTACTTGTAAATTAATAAAATGAGCTCGCTATTATTTATTATCATAGCTCTGCCTACAGCTTGCCGATATGCAACGAACCCCTCTCCTTCCTTGTAAAATTCATTAATAGCAGAGCCCCCCCCCCACCCCAAAACCAAGTCAAAAATTAGTAGAATCTTGGCTACATAGTACAATAGTAAAAAAAATAATTAACAAATATCTTAGACAGTTTTCACGCAAGATGTCCCAATTTATTTTTTTAGAATAGCTACACCAATGTCATTTTCCCTTTCAAAGGTATGTAATATTAATGATGAAAAGTTTATAACACAAATTTACAGTTTCAACGTAAATCTTTACCGTTGTACTTATTCATAGGTTATGCCTGGATAATCATTTGAAACGATATGTTTCCTTGACAAATATTATGTGAAATTACATTATTCAAAACTGTAACCTCATATCTGCTCTGGCTATTCATTTGATCTCAAATAGTGTAACATTCCACAACGTAACTATCTCTCGCTCTGTCTCTCTTTCTGTTTATCTCTATCTCAATTTCTCTCTCTCTCTCTCTCTCTCTCTCTGTCTGTATATATCATCAATATACATTATTTGTTATGTATGTCCTGTCCGTCCGTCCGTTCGTAACGCTACTAATTTTAGAAAGCAACGCACCGCTAAAAAAAAATAATTTTTTTTTAATTTAAAAAAAAAGAGCCTTGAAAAATAATTACGGCACCAAAAATAACTCTTTTCGAGCATCCACATAAAATTGTTCAATTTGGAAGTAAATGAATAAAATTAAAATAAATGAAATTTCTGTATTACATTTTTTCATTCATATGTGTATTTTTCCTATATTGATTGATTAAGCTGAAATATATTTATTTTGAAAATTTCCTTCATTTTTGACGGTTAATACACTAGTATATATATATACTATATACTATCTATATACGGTTCGACCTTGCCGATTGGACCACATGACGTTTCGACCCCGGAAGATTCGACACCAGACGTTCGACCACAGGACGTTTCGATCCCGGATGTTTCGTACCTTTCGTTTCTACACCGTGAAATGTTTTTAATTTTTCTTTGTTTTTATTTTATTTTATTTTCAGATAAATCATTGGTATTATTATCCATTAAAAAATAGATCTCCTACCCTATCTCAAACACACTTTAAAAAAGACCTAATTTTTTATTGTGTTTTTTAAATATATTTATTTCAGTCGTTCAAAGATTTTCACTGTGATAACAAAAATAAATGAACTTTTTATTTATTTTTATTTTTTAAATTATTTTTTAGAGGTATTGACATGCTGAACGACGCACCTCGCAGGCGCTGAAACCATTACAAACCAGCACCATTCCATTCACTTCTGTTTCTTGTATTTCTTAAAACATATAGACCTTCCTCACAGAAAAACAGATTTTAATAAGATGTACAAAGTATAGTAAGTATTTAAAGTAGGGCTGTTATCGATCAATTTAAATTTAATCGTTAACTTTTGACAAATTAACGATTAATTAATAGATAATTTCGATTAAAGCCAAAAATAGAAATTTATGACGTCATTAAACTGACCATATCAAGGGAAGTAACAAAAACAGGTAATTGACTTTTTTAAAATTTTATTGAGTTATTTCCCATGTCTCAAAGACATTGAACATTAAGAATATTTTGAACTAAATTGTATGGCAATGTGTTGATACTTGATCGGATGTTTGTGCTGAAGGTGGTATGTCAGCGATGTATTTGATCCTTTAAAAGAGAATTGTTTATGGCAGTGAACACAGTAAACTTTTTCACCATCTTCGACTTTGCCATCCGCAGTTAGCTTAAAAACAAATATTTGCTCAACATTCCAGTTATATGTTTAAATTTAACTGCGCTTATGCTGTCTGCCATTTTTTAATTGACGTCTGCCGGTCCACATACATTAATAAAATAAATTATAATATTACGCGAGAGAAGTTTGTACGTAAAAAAATATATAAATTATTATTAATTATTAGTTATTTATTAATAAAAAAAATTTAAAAATATATAAATGTTATCTTTAATTTTAATCGAATTCTTATCGATTAAAATAATTTTAATCGATAAAAAAATAACGATTAATCGAGAAATTAATCATTAATTTCCGCAGCCCTAATTTAAAGTAAATAAATTTCAATAGTTAATACCGCCGCCTAGCAGACAATAACATCCAAGCTGCTTGGCCCGTATGACGTGACCGAACGTTACGTCATTGTTGTTTACATTTTGTTCGGGGTTACATAATGACATGTTACGAAGGCTCGACTCAGGGACCACCCCAAGACACCGTCATGTGGGTTATGTGGAAGGTAAATAAAAGGGAATTGGGGCAGAGAGCATGTAGCCACCTTTATAGAGGTGCATCTGACCGCATT
The DNA here is from genome assembly GCA_944989445.1 of Ampullaceana balthica. Classification (NCBI taxonomy): domain Eukaryota; kingdom Metazoa; phylum Mollusca; class Gastropoda; family Lymnaeidae; genus Ampullaceana; species Ampullaceana balthica. Next base: position 1,192,331 of record CALYLW010000212.1, read on the forward strand.
GCCTTTTTATTGTCCGATTACATCGGACGAGGTGGGGTGGAGTTAGATAGGTTTGGAAGGACTTTCAGAGGAATGGCGCATTTATCACAATCATGAATTCGCGTTGAATGTTGACTGGTTGTCCGTGTATATATATTTTTTCAATCGTCGTAAATTAAACGTTAAAAATAACTATCTCAAACTGTATTTAATTTTTAATAGATAATGATATTAAGCTAAATTTTGCTTAACAGAACAATTAATTTTTAAAATAATAAATTAAAAAATATATTTTTAAAACAAAATAATTTTAAAATTTTTTTTTAAATTCTACGGTGTAGATAACAAAGGGTCGAAACCTCCGGGGTCGAAGCGTCCTGTGGTCGAAACGTCATGTGGTGAGTTGTCCGGGGTCGAATCGTCCGGTGTCGAATCATCCGGGGTCGAAGTGTCCGACCACAATATATATTATAATATATAATAAAGATGGCCTGGACACTGCACAATCTGGAGGTCTTACTAAGAGACTAATGCAAGGCACAGTCCAGGGAGGAAGAAAATAGAGGGAGATAAAAGAGGAGATGGGAGGACATCTTTGAACTGATCAGCCTGTTGTTGATCGACTCCCAAATGGCAGCACTGGACAAGGACATATGGCGTGATGTAGTGGACAGTCTGTGATGGTTAAGGGAAAGAATAGGATAATAATAATAGTAAATTGATAATTTATTTAGCTCTATACCACAGTAAGAAACTGGCCTCATGGAACTTTACATAAAAATAATAACATACATATAATTATCAATGCATTTAATAAACATTCAGATCCCAACAACAACATAAATGACAGTACGGTACATATTAGCTACGTTTATCGTATGAAGACATTTTGTCTAATTAATATTGAAAGGAAAGTTTGAAGAGATGTGTCTTTAGTGCAGTATTTAAGCCCTTATTGGTTGGAATACTGGGAATGTGTAATGATAGAGAATTCCATTGTTTGGCGTCAGAGAAAGAGAAAGACCTTGAGCCAAATGCTTTAGTGCATGTCTTAGGAACAGAGAGAATACCTGTGTCTGCAGAAGAGCGTTGCTGACGAATGGGTGAGTAGACAGAGAGAAGCTCAGTAAGATAGGAAGGGCATGAGTCAGAAAAGAAGTTGTGACAGAGAACTAACAGTTTTTATTCATTCGGGCTTGTACTGGAAGCAAATGAAGTTGGTTATATATATATATATATATATATATATATATATATATATATATATATATATATATATTTACAAAACCATACAGATACACCATACACGTAAATAGACATACATGCAATAAAGTCTGTTAATGAAAAAACTGAAGAGATGAATTTCATTTACGACAGCTTAAGGCATTATGAACATATATAAGAAAACAAAAACCTAAATAAAAATCAGATTTCTTTGAAAGATAATGTAAATTGAATCACTACAGGAAATAAATTATGGACATAAATATAAGTAGCAAAGTGTATCAATTATGATTAGCGTCAAGATTTGTGTTACAATTTGTTAAGATAATTAATTGTAGAATATTTAAAATTAAATCGTTTCCAAGATTAGAATGTAAGTTAAAATTTATTTACGATTATAAATAAATTTAATATAAACATCTCTCAAAATATTATATCAACTATAAATCAGGTTTTCCGTAGAATGAATGAGAATGAGATTGAACTCTCAGGATCCGACTTTGTTTTTATTGAAAAAATTGCTACCTGAAACTGAAAGTAATGAACTTTTACTTACTAAAATTGAAGTCTCAAAAATGTTAAGGTAGGAATTTACTTTTTGTAAAATGTACTTAAAGTTGCTGAAACTAAAAATGAAAATAAAAAAATGCTTATAAAATTTAAACTTTTTTTTTCGTGGGATGGTTTCCATGACTCCACATAATAATCATTGAACACTAAAGCAAGAGCAAATAGCAAACAGTGAAGATGAAATTTCCATTTCACTTTCCATAACAATAATTTTTACGGATCTTGTGTAAATTAGCTCATTGTTTACAAACACAATTTCAAATCCGCGGTTGAGACTGCGTACATTTTCTTGTATTGAAAAACTGTATTTGCAGGAAAACTTCCTTAAAAAACATAAAATTATAATGAAAGAGAGTTAAGCAGTATTGTCAGTTGAAATTTCGTCCAATTAATATGCGCCCTTTCTTTAAAGATACAGCTGTTAACGACATCGGTTTATTCCTGTGTGATTTATAAATATTTGTTTTTAAAATACACATTTCTCTCGTGAAAGCTTCAAATTATAAAGGGTGTAAGTAATTATCGATGGTAAATGGTAATAACAAACAAGAAGTTTACATTCTCATGAATGGTTCATTCAAACATTCTCTCTGTGTGAAGTAAATAACATGGCAGCATGCAATATGTTAGAACAGAGTACGTCCCGTTTACATCAGAAGGGGCAGAAAGCAGCGAATGTATTTTTTTTAAATAGTGGGTCAAACAAAATACAATTTTAGCGCAAGACAATATAATATAAAAAAAATAAGTCCTCGGACAAAAAATAATGCAGACACATAATAAATAAAGTTGGTCAGTTCTGCTCTGCGAAACAGTTCATTGTCCGGGTAGATAATGTTTCAATGGCTTAGCGCGGGCCACTCCCCTCGCCATCTGCCATCTGTTTGATGTTCTCATATATTTTCAGAGAACCCATTCCAAACAGAATCCTGACACACTTACAAAGATCACCTCTGCTATTACGGAACAAGTTCTAACTTCAGTGTTCTGAAAGAAAACACAATTTTAAGCATTGCTCAGTGGAGGGACAGATTTCCAGGAACTAATAGTGTAACGCGATTTATAAAACAAAATAATTATAAATACATCTACAACTGGGACTGATGCATTTTTAAAAATCAAATCACTTTACAATTAGATTTTTAAACAGTGTTAATGAGCCACACTTGAAAGTTTCCTTAGAAGATTAAATTTGAAATATCAGACGTTTTTTCCGTGTAGATTTTGGTATTTTCAACACAAAATAATGTACTCAGTATTGGTAACTAGCGCCACCGAATATTTAAATTTGCTTAAGATGTAAGAAAATACATATGATCATAAAATAGACCACGCAGAGATTCAAAAAATGTGAGTAACGGCACATTAGTGTAAATCAGAAAGATTCCCGGAAAATAACCCTATGAGAATGAAAAGATGAGTGGATAATTACTTTGGTAGATAAATTATTATATTTGCACGCAAAAAACTGCGACGAAAGGCCATCATAGAGCAGGATGGGCAAAGTTCGGTCCGCGGGCCACATACAGCTCACCACAGAGTGTGTTTTAATGTGTGGCACGCCGAGAGATTTAGAAAACAAGCATTGAACTGAGATTTGCTTCATGTCCGCAACCAAAAGTTCGTCTCGTTTATTACATTAGAATAAATACGTAAATTCACAGTCAATAAATTTAATAAATCTACCATTTTTGTTTGTTATTTATTATTTATTGATTTTTAAATCCTTTATACTTTTTTTTTCTTAAATGAAATGTACCGGTAATGTTACTTAAACTAAAATCATTTTAAACGGTGTGGCCATCCGCTAAAATCCGTTACCACAAAGTGGCCCAACGCAAAAACAATATCCCACCTCTGTTATAGAGTATTAATTATGTGCAGCATAGCATAATCTGATTGGTTTTAGAAATAGTCTACATTGTAAACGTTATTTATCTTCGTTCATTTAGAATAGGAATATTATTGAGTGGTTTTAATTAAAATATGTTGTTGCTAATTTGCACAGGGTGCTTAATGACACTTTTCTTTTTAAGTGAATAGTTGTTTTTTTAACTTCAAATAACCCTTTAAAAGGAACCGTAAAATCAGACTGCAGTTGAAAGGATAAATTGCTGGTTCAATCATTAACTCATCAATTCATATTCTCCTTGCTTGATGGGCAGCTTTGTATATTATTTAAACATTCCTTGTACAAAATATACTGCTTTTTGTATGTCGAATACAAGAAACCAAACAACTTTCAATCTTTAATTGAAATATTTTATAAAACTTTATTCTAAAGATTAAGGAATTTGAGAGCTATTCTTTTATAACAAAGTTTATGATTTACCTTTTGTCAGATCTCTTCTTCTTATTTCAATTGTCTTTTCAGTAATATTTCCTTTTCTATCAAGCAAATATTGCACGCCTTTTGCAAAATTAACAAGATATGTTCGTCGCATTGAGTCGTTGTATTGACAACTTAGTTCTTTCTTGTGGGACATTTCCAACTCTGCATTAATGCTACAGAAAAATTGGTTTGTTTATGAGGAATTATTAAGCAATCTTGAGATCTCATGATTAGGGAGGAAGACTTTTTCAAGATACAGTTTAGCTTTATATTTTATTTAAAATGTATTGTTTTTAAATATTAGTTACTGAAGGCTTAAATGTATTTTATAAGCTTAATAGATAAATTGAAATGAGTAAAATAACTAAGTAAAATATTAACAGCACTAACATTGGTTCAAATCTCTCCCATTTGTCACCATCCTTGTACTCCCACAAGTAGCCAGGATTTTGGCCCAGAATTGTCTTATTAGCCTCCATCTGCTTTTCATATACAAGTGTTAGAATATCGTGTGCGTTGCTCTTGAGACCTTCCATGTTGATGCGTCCTTTAGCAACGTCAAAATTTAGATGTATTCCCTTTTCCAATCCTTTCCTCTGTAGGTGCTTAATCTTTTTTCAGAATAAAGATACTGATCTTTAAAATATACGTTGAAGATTACAATGTTTGTCTCAAAAAGAAATGAAAGAGATTGCTTTAAAAAATATCCCCCACCATTTTTTATTCTACAAAATTCTTGAAGAAGCTATATAATTTTATATAGTAATTTCAGAAGATGCATAGGTTTACACTTGAAAGAAGGCTTTTTCCATAAGATCAATGACGATACATACATACCTGATTGCAAAAGTGCCCCAAGGTCTTACCTTTTTTCTTTCCATCAAAGTTATGTATATTTTCCCTGCCGAGGCTTATGTTCATTTTTAAATTTGATTTTCTCATATCAATTTATGAACTTCTTGGAAAACATTTAACCAAGCATAAAAATATACCTAGTTTATATTGAAAAATAATTTCGTTTAACCGAGTCATTTTTTATAGCACACTTTGATTTCATAACCTAAGATTATCAGATGCTGGAAGAATTTTTTTAAATAATTTTCTTTGAAGAAAGGAAATGTTATCAATGTGATCCCCCTTTTTGAGCTGAAGGAAATTCTACAAAACGCACGTCTAAGTATGTCATATGTTTCTCCGAGTGTCTTTTTGTTGATGACAATGTCACCCTAAGCCAATGACTTTAGGTTAACACGCCACCTGCAATATTCTACAACTTTAAAATTAATTTTTTAACTAAGGTAGATTTTTTTTTGGTTTGCTGGTGAGGCTTTTTTTAAAGCAGCCCTAATGGGCTGTAGTCTAATCCTTAGAAAAAAAACAACGTAATAAAATAGATAAAGATTTATTTTAAAAATAAGGAGATAGATGTCATGCAAAAAGGAAATGCCCAGCCTAACACAGGGATGGGAAAACTTGTTATGGCAAGGGACGCATTAGTAAGAAATGAAACATTAGGGGCCGCAGCTACCCGACATGTACCCTCGATTCAAGAACAAACATTAATCTTTAACATAAATTTATTGACTTTTGCGACATTACCGCAGGCTTCCGCGAGTCGCAAAGAACTCCGCGGCGGGCCGCATGCAGGCCGTAGTTTGCCCACCTCTGGCCTAAAAAGACGTCACAAAACAACAAACGTTTCGGCAAGAGGATCGAACAAAGAGACAAAAACAAATAAAACTAACAAAATGATATTTAAGCATCTGCTGTGAAATCCAGAGCCAAAAAGGGCAATTTTGTTAAGTCTTGTCAGGCTCATACATACCCTGCATGACTTCTATCTATTTATATATAAGCGTGATGGCAGTCTCACCCATATTTTGTGTATTTAATAAATACCTGCTCTGCGGTAAGATTCTTCAAGTTTTTCATATCATGGAAGTTATTGATAAAAAGGTGATTGAAGCTTTCTTTAAAGCTTTGTATTAACTCTTGGCCGTTAACTGCACTTTCATAAATGATTGCCATCTTCAAGGGATCATCTTTGCCTGTTGAATATATGTGTCTGTCTGTTGAAAATATAAAGAAAATTTAATCGCTTCGGTTTTTTTTCTTTAAATCTATCACTAATAAATCATAAATTATATGCGGATTATACATTTAAATATAAGATATTAAAGGTAATGTATTGGATAAAGAGACAAAAAAATGTAGGCTATCATTACTAGCAGAAATGTTATAATAGTAATAATATAGAATTTTTTAAACAAAAAGTTTAAGTATGGTATTATTAACTGATCTATTTACTTTTATTAGTATAGCTGTGTATGCAATACTAGTGGAAAAGCCTGCTAAGGCTCACACACAAGCATAGTTTCTGTAATTGACGTTCTGTGCTAAAACAATGACATCATATATTTTTTACAGCGAAAATATTTAATTCATTTATAATAATTTTGCGCGCCTTTCGAGCGCCTTTTTGGGCGCCTTTCGATGGGGAGACACACGCACAGGAAGGGCGATTCTGTATTAGATAAAATAATATTTATGAATCCAACGCAAAATTACAGTCAAAAATCTACTTTAGTAGATAAAACCTGCTATTCCACTTACCTGTTGAGCTTTTTTGGGGTCTACCGATAAAGTCAAACAGCATCTTTTCTTGGAAAATGACCAATCTGATATCCAATAATTGTCGGGGTTTTGATCCAAACCTTTCAACTGCGCCAAGAATCATCTCCTTTATTTTTTTGATGTCAGCGCTTTTTTTGGCTAAAATATTGCATAAGCTAAATTTTAATACATACTTACATTTTTAATATATATATATTTTAGGATTATTTTCAAGCTACCCCATTTTTACTAATTTGATTTCTTATCTGCTCATCTGTGCGATTCAAATCTTACACATTTACATACATTAAATAACACAAATTGTCTAAATTAAAATATAAATCTAAGATTGAATAACAGAAGATAAAGAAGTATAAATATTTCAGCGAATTCCTTCGTTAATACAAATAAAAACATCAACAAAAATATTTCAAATTAAATTTGCATATGTAGTGATATCTACCATATTTATAGGGTGTTTAAAAAAATATGAACCACTAATTACAGATTATAGGAGAATGTAACGAACGATTTTAAAAAAGTGCGCCCCAGGTATTTTAGTTTACATATGGCAGAGGTTGTCAACAACTTCTATTGACACTCATTCCATAACTCTGGCACTTGTAGTCTAAACATTTTGCCTGATTTTAATCCACTTTTAAAAAACAAGTCTTTAAAAAAATTA